>VDFB02328932.1:0-26601 GCA_007258455.2 Sequoia sempervirens
TAGGGGTCTTGGGGTCCAAAAGTCAATGATCAAGGGTTGAGGATATAAAGTTTGGGGGTCTACACCGACGAATTGAAGTCCCACAACGATCCAATGTACATAATTCTAGTGCTTCAGGCCAAATATATTCAAGGTATTGTGGTCTAGGGATTGATGTTATAGTGTCATTTTTGTCTAGCATCCACAATCCACAAGTTTAGGGTGTAGGTTCTTCAATATAGAAGCATGCATCCCAATGAATGGGTTCAAGGGTTTATAATATAGGGTAAATGTTTCTTGGTCTAGGGTCCATATTCAACAACTCTAGGGTTCCCAATCTAAGAGTTGAGGGTAAAGGGTAAACATTTATTGATCAAGGTCAATCGTCCACAAGCCTAAGGTCTATGTGTGTAAAGCTTAGGTTCTAATGTATAAGATCTAAATTGTGATATTTTTGGGCTCTAAGTTTTGAAGTCATGTGCCAAGAGCATAACATCCAAGTTCTACATGTTATATGTTGGAAATTGGAAGTTTTCATTGATGTCAACAATGGAATTTGGATAATTGCCATAATAGAATTTTGATGTTTGCTAGTATTTAGCTGCTCCGATAATGGAATTCTGTTGATCTAGTATTTTGATCCAGATTATCTTGTTTTGTAAGATTCGCTCAGAAGCTGGTATTATGGTCTATCTTGACATCAGTTGCATCCACTGACAAGGTTTCAATTGACTGGGTTGTATGGTTGGAAAGGTACAATTACCAACAGCTTGGGTAACAGTGTCATGCTTATACATTAGCTTTATATGTCAATTTTTTGGTCTAGATTCCATCTCAGAAAAAAGATATCACTACAAGACTTTGTACATAGATTTGAGACTACAAGATGTATTCTACATTGGAGTTTAATAATGATATATGAAGGCATTTGGAAGATATGAATGTCAGTATTCTAATTTGAAGACTACAGTGAGTATCTATATAGTACATTGATGTGAGAGATTTCACATTTTCTCATATTTGATTATCATGCCATGCAGTGTTGAAGATAAGTAGTTCAATGTCGTCTAAAGGGGAATTCGTTGTGTTAACAAATTTTTGTGTTGCACACGTTATGGATTGCATGTATGTTTGGGGTTTTGGTATATTAGGTCTAACTTTGGCCGACCTAATTATGTATTAATGTTAAGAAGTCTTAATATGTGCTACAAATGATAAAGGGATCTATCTATGGTCCACACCAACTATTTATATGCAAAGATGAATATGTTTTGAGGACAATGCTGACAAAGTTGGTTTTTGATTTGAAAATAAGGTTTCTCTAATTAGACCAACCTAATTAGTGAACATGGATGAATATATATGTATATATGTAAAAAACCTTTTGAAGGAGAAGAAAAGTGCGAGAGATACATGAAGATAGAAAAGAGTGCGTGTGTGTGTGATGTATATGTGTGAAATTGTATAGATGAGCAGACAAATGTGTTGTACACATAAAATTTATTCTTGTATTGTGCTTCATCGAAAATGAAATCCAACACAAGGAAGGTGTATTCTATCTTAGTTCATCATTTGGAAGTGAACCATTCTCTATTTTGTACATCACTTCAGGCTGATAGACTTTAAGGATAGTGTGTCCTGGCAGTGAGCCATTGTAATATTCTATATCTGGATATGTTATATTGTGAGCTAACCCTCATCGTGGTTTTTCCCATTTTGGGTTTTCCATGTAAAAATACCGGTGTTCATGTGTGTTGATGCATTGTCTTGATTCCATGATTTCTCTTGTTATTATAGTTAGATTAATGATATTGTTTGGATGGATTTTATGTGAATAGTTTAATAGAATATTGATTCACTCCCCCTCTCAGTATTCTAGGTGTTCAACATTATAATCTAAATTCTAGGACCCAACATGTGTCTAATGTCAACAGTTTTATGGGTCTAGTATCAAGGATAAAAGATCCAAGACCCAACACCGATAGTCTATGGATCATGATTTATTGACTAAAAGGAGAGAAAGAAAAGAATGAAAGAAAATAAAAATCAAGAGAAAATATAAGAGAGTGATTTTTTGAAATAATGAAGAAGAAACCCCTTAATGTGTTGTCATTGATGTCAACATTGATTATTGATATTTACTCTAATTTGGTGAACAAAATGAAGATATCCTAATCTGGTATTTTGGTCCACATTCACTCACATGATGAGATCTACCTATGCAGTAATAACATGTTATTCCTGGTCATTATGCGCTTATTCTTGATCATTATGCACATCTATGTTCAAAATTTTAGCTGGTTTGGGTGTACAGTTGAAAGTTATAAGTGATAGTAGTTCGACATGCAGTTTTGACTATATACAATGCATATGGGTATGAGTAATCCGGTCCGTGTTCCTTCAGTGTTGAGAGTCAAAATTTTCAATTTTGTAAGGTTTTTTTACAGGTGTCAGTACATTGTATATTCCAGATGGCACATGATTATATGATTAGATTCATCATTGGTGATTGATTAGTTGGCATATTTTGTGATTAGGTCTAATTCTTAGGCGAGTTAATGCTTGATATATGTTGCAATGATTAAATATGTATTGTAGATTTTAGTGAGATCTATTTTAGGTCCATGTCGACCTAAATCAAGTTTTGAATGTTTGGTTTAAGCATGAAAATGTTTTTGATTCAAGTTTGGAGTCGATAAGAAAATTTTGATTTAATATAGGGCTACATCTAATTAGGCCGACCTAATTGATGTATGTGGATGAATTGGGTACATATGTAAGGTAGTTTGAGGTTGTAGGATGATTATAGATATGTGATATGATGCGAACATGCAAATTTTTTGTGTACATGATCAAATCTATAGTAGAGTTGTGAATATTGAGCGAATGTAAAGTAGAGCAGTGTTTTGTATTTTGTATCTGATGAAGTGCATGGAGTCAGTATATTGAGCTTCAAAGGAATTGAATCGAACACAAGGAAGATGCATTTTGTATCAGTTCACATCTTAGCTATGTGGCCATTTCTATTTTGTATCTTTTTGTGACTAAAATCCCTATTGGATAGTGTGTCCTAGGACTGAGCCTCTATAATATCTTATAACCAGTTATAATATATTGTGAGCTAATCCTCACCGTGGTTTTTTCCTTTTTAGGTTTTCCACGTAAAAATATTGGTGTTCATGTGTCATGTGATCTTGTGGTTGTTTCATGTTTTCATTCTTTGTTATAGTTAGATATATTCTTTTAATTTGATGGATTGTGATCAAACGGTTTAATGGAATACTTATTCACCCCCCCTCTTAGTATTCTGGGTGTTTAACAATTGGTATTAGAGCTTGGTTCCTTAGAAGAAGCCTAACAACTTGAGGAAGATCTTGGAGGTTGAACACATGGCTGATAGAAAGTACCCTATTCCACTAGAAGAAATCACTGCAATCAAATACATAAAAGATGGCTGCATGGTTGACAAAGAAGAAACTAAAGCTGCTCTTGAAGGTATTGACAAGGTTGAAGGTGGGAACAAAAATCTGAAGGAAAAACTAGAGGAAACAATTGAATGTGTAAAAAAAATGAGAGAACAAATTAAGAAATTTAGAGAGAGACATAGAGAAGTTAATGAACAATTGAGACAAGCAAATGAAGATATCACCAGACTGAAAGTGCAAGTGAAAGAAAATAAAAAAATTGACGAATGTCTGAATGCAACAATAAAAAGAAAATCTGATGAATGCACAAGACTTGAACAAGAAGTGGGAACTTTGAGGTTAGATCTAGAAAAAGCAAGAGTTTATGAGGATAAATTTAAAACAAGTTCTGCAATGCTTGATGAACGAATTGCAGGATAGAAACCATCTAAAGATAAAGGAGGTTTGGGACTTGAAGAAGGAGAAATCTCAAAGGCTAATCAAACTCCAAACAAGGTTGAAAATCAAAAGAAGACTCAAGGAAATGGTAAACATATCAGGAATCAAAGAAGCAATGCTAGAAGACCCCCTATTAGACAACCAAATGCTCAAAGGTACTCATCTTTTAATGATATTTGTTTTTCATGCAATAAATTTGGACATAAAGCAATTAAATGTAGAAGTAGAATGAATTAGTATGATGGATCCTTCTCTAGACAATTTTTTGCATGCAATAAATTTGGACATAGAGCTATTAAGTGTAGAAATCAAATGATGAATAGATATAATGCTGGTAGAATGGTTTAATCTTTCAATGGTTACTATTATACATGCGATGTATTTGGACACAAAGCTAACTAGTGTAGATCCATATTGAATAGAAGCCAGTTTGGTTAGAAAAATGTTGTATACTACAATTGCAACAAACTTGGACACATTTCAAAAAAATTTAGAAGTGAGAATGGAAGACAGACCAATCCGATAAGAGGAATGAACCTATGAAGAAAATTGATCCTACTATACTAAAGAAGGAAATGGAAAAGATTTGGAGAAAGAAAGAGGAGACTGAGAACAAAGATGAATTAAATGTATCTGTATCTCCCTCCAGTGTAGATAATTCTCTTGGAAATTGAACCTAGGCATAGGCTTATGGGGAGCAATAATATAAAAATCTAACAACCCCCTAGAAATATGAGTTGTCAAGGAGTGACACGAAGATATATGGTATAAAATCATATGCTTAAGCTTTTGGAAAAGAAACCGGCATAAAACATGCAAATCTGAAAAAATGCAGAGCGTTTTAGGGTTTACAAAGTATCAGTGAAGGGTTTCTTAGCTTTATGGAAATTGAAGCAATTAATGCAAAATTAGGGAAAATAAAAAAAGTTTAAAGTGAGATTCTAAGTCGATTTTAATCATGTTTGTGCACTTGAAGAAAGCAGAGCGAATTGAAGGATATTTGAAGGTGAATCAAAGTAATTTGGTGTAGAGTATCCAAACCCTAGATCTTGTTGTGCGCATAAAAGGTATTTACAACTTTCTATGCTTTGTGGGTTTGAAATAAAATTGCTTTCATAAGCATCTAAGTTCAAATCAAGATTAAAATGGTTACCCCAAGCATTGTTAACATTACTGAGAGGCCTAGACAAAAATTGAAGAAGTATCCAATTAAAATATTTGATAATGACCCCGACGGTGCCTTCTCAAAGATTCCATATAAGGTATTACCTACAAAAGATACTAGGGCTTACACACATGGGAAATTGGATGAATATAACCACTTGAGACTCATAGAAATTTGGACCAATGATCTTACTAGAGATGACCATCTGGTAAAACCAAAATATATTAACCTAGTGCAAAAGAAGCTAGATGTATGGAACTGGTTCCCCAATTATAGTAGTGATGTTGATGCTAAGTATGTAAGGCTAGCACTGAGCAGGCTACATGATAAATTTATATGGATTGAAATGTCTGGACTAATAATAAAGGAAGTGATCAAAGCTATTATAGGGTTGTGTGATACCAGATTGTAAGGAAGTTAAGGTAGTGGAACAACTTCCTACACTAATCTTGAGAGGAGAAAAATGAAATTTTTATAGACCTTTAACAGTTACAAAAACTTAAACAAAAATAAACACAAATATCATGCATACCATAACACAATTATTTATGTGGGGAAAACCCTTTCGGGAGAAAAACCCCACACTCTAAAAGCCACTCAATATATTATTCAGAAATCAAAAGATTACAATATACTTGTAGAGCAAACTTCTCATAGGAGTATCACCACCAGAGATCAAGAGACAACACGACCGCGATCAGACTCTCAGAATACACCCTTGTCTACATACATCCCAACCACTTATAACAAGCTTTTTGAAACCTTCTATAATTAGGGTTTTACAAGGTCATTTTTTATTTGACATGTTAACAAAAAATCGTTGATGTGTCAACGGGAAAACCTTGATGTGTCAAATTTTTTTTCGGGGTGATTCCCCAAACCCCACGTCTTACTATGAGTGTATAGTATTTTCATAATTAGTCGCCACATACCAACATACATCCTATCAAAAATAAATTATATATAATTGCAAGGTTGAGACGCATTTTCCCAACAAATCTCCCACTTGTCAAACACCTTGCAAGAGAAACATGAGGGTGTAACCATCATCTCTTTAATTACTAGGGGCCGAAATGCCCATAGTCTCTAAACACCATCTAAACTTCTCTGTGCTCACATGCTTAGTTAAATAATTAAAAAAATCACTTCCAAAGTACTGGTATTTAACCATTCCCACCTTTCACAACATATCTTCTGCACCAAGGTCTTTAAGAAAATGATATCAGAGCATCAATGTCAGTCCTGGAACAAAAGCTGTCAGTTCTTGGTTGGTATCATTAGGCTCTGTCAGCCTCTGTAATAAATTGTCACCGCATCTTATTTTCATTCCAAATATTCTTAAATACAGATTTAACTTCAACTAGCTTCTTTACAAGCATATGAGCTGCTGCCATACTTTGCATTTCAAGAGGGAAGCAACCAAATCCTGGCTACTTACTCATCCAACTAATTGCACCACCAAATAAAGTAAAACATAAGAATAGGTGGATTCTCTCGCTATCAACAATATCACTCTAACTTGAATCCACATAACCAAGGAATATCAAGTGAAATCTCTATCTTCAATAATAATATTACATTTAAGTGATAACATAAGGACAATCGTGAGGTAATTCAAAAATATTCAAGACTCTTTAATCATGATCCCAAATGAACTCTACCAGATTAGATATATATTTGAAAGAACTCCCATCATGGAAAGTAATGTATGGTCTAGTACAAACCGTGAATATTACATCAAATCCCGAATCGTGACTTTCTTGGTAAGGGGTACCTCTGCCACATGTCTTCCTCTCCATGGAGATGCGTTGGACAACTAAATAGATATTTTTTCCAACTGAAACAGGAACACACAATGGTCTATAATCCTACATATGAAACCTTTGTAAAATTGAGTTGACATACTTTCTTTGGCCAAGGCATAGGTTTTTGTTTACTCTATCTCTTTTAATTTCCATCCCAAGAATGTGTTTAGCTACACCAAGATCTTTCATTTCAAATTTAGCAGCAAGTTGAGATTTTAGTTCTAAAATCATACCTTTCCCTCTACTAATAAATAACATATCATCAACATATAATGTAATAAATAGGAAACAATCACCATCAGTTTTATAATAAACACAATGATCTAATTTAGAACACTCAAATCCTAAACTCAACACATATGTATCATATTTTGGGTACAACATCCTAGGACTTTGTTTTGATCCATACAAAGATTTCTTCAATTTGCAAACCAACTTACTTTTACCTTTCACTACATAGTGCTTTGGCTATGTCATATAAATATCCTCCTCCAAATCACCATGAAGGAAAGTAGTTTTTACATCCATTTTCTCAACCTCTAAATCATAAGCAACAAATACTAGAAAGAAAAATCAATGATGCCATTTTACAAGAAGAGAAAATATCTCACCATAATCAACACCCTCAACTTGAGAGTAACCTTTTCGCAGTCTCAACCTTGCTTTGTACTTCTAATACTTCCAAGCTCTGAAGCTATAATCTTTTCTTGAACACCTGTATTTCAGCAACCATTAGGTTTTGGTTCTTCTGTGAAATGGTAGGTAGAAGATCCCATTTATCATTCTTTTTCAAAGATGCCATTTCTTCATCCATAACAATCTTCTAGGATTTTGCATCATTCATACCTAGTGCCTCTTCTAAGATCTGGGTTCATCCATGGTATTCAAAGCAAAAATATGATTCCCAACCATTAGGTGAATACCTTTCAAGTGGTTCTTCATGCCCTCAGAGACCTTACTTAACAGTCAATTGAGGTTCTTCTCCTCCTCTTCTAAAGATCCAGAGCTAGATGAACTCTCCTCAACTTCTTACCTATCCTTGGGCCTTGATTCAACTGTCTCAGGTGTAGAAGAAAATTGAATGGCATCTTCTTGTTTACTTTTTTTTTACTACAATGTAATAGAAGAAGGCTTAATTTCTCTAAAATAACACTTCTACTATGTATTACCTTCCGTGCAATAGGATCCCAAAGCTTGTATCCTTTCACACCATAACTATATTTGATTAAGATACATTTCACAACCTTGTTCTCCTCCTTCCAACATTGTTTGTTTCTCCTGTATATGCTCAACCAAAACCCTAAGTATGTCCTTAATGAAGGCTTGTGGACTGGACTTCATGCCTCTATAGGTATCTTATCACAGATGATGTAGAGACCCTGGTTAATCAGTAATTAGGCGCGTGGAAAATGAATCTCAACCCTAAACCTTGTTTTAGGGCCAGCACCACTCAAATAATTCTAGCCTTCCAGAATTCATTTTTCCTAACTCCATTATGTTGTGGGAGAATACAGAGTTGTCTTCACCATGAATACTCACAATCTCTTGCTTAATCTATCAAAATCTGCTATGAGATAGCACCACTGCCATTATCACCCTCAAACATCTTTTATTTTCTTTCCAAATTAAAGTCAATCCATTGCTTTAAATTATTTAAATCAACTAAAAAATTTAGAATTATTCTTTACAAAATATACCTGTGTCCTACTATAATCATCAATAAATGAAACATAATATGTGGATTTACCAATTGAAGGAACATCTACAAGACCAAATACATCAAAATGAATAAGATCCAATATAACACAAGATTTATGAGAACTTGAGTAAAACTGAATGCAATTTTGTTTTCGAGCAAATGTAATAATTCACAAAAATTGAATTCAAGATTAAAATTAGACAAATTTCAACAAGGCTTTTATTTTAAAGGTCCTAGACCTCTTTCTCCCATCGTGCCAAGTCAATCGGGTTCCATAACATAGTTTTCCTCAGAGGTAACTTTGTCTTGAAGAAAGAGCACCCTTAGGTACCCAAAAGCCATGACCATCTGCTGAAGGTGAAACCCTCACTTCTTCTATAGACTTTCTTTTCACAAAAGTACTATTACACTCAACAGTGCATGCATCAAGCTTATACAATATCCCATATTTCACACCTCTAGCAATCACCATAGCACCTTTAACCATCTTGTATCCTACATCAGAAAATACTACCTGCACACCTGCATCTATTAGTTTGCTCACAAAAAATAAATTTCGTGCTAATCCAGGGATATGCAACACACCATTAATCCTTTTAGACCATCAAGAAACATGGCTTTAACTTGCAGTCATGATCAACAATGTCTAAATGAGAATCATCAACCAAGTACACCTTACCTCCATCAAATTCTTCACATTCAAAAAACCAATTGATCTTTATTAAAGGTCATATGAAAATATGCACCTGAGTCAATTAACCATGCATCATTACCTGCATGAGTTGCAAAAGCTGCAATGAATGCATCACCATATTCCTTCTTAGACTCAAAATCATAATCAAATTTCTTCTTTCTTCTTCTTTCTTCTTTCATTCCTTATGAACATTTCTAGCTTACCATAATTCCAACAAATAGTCTCAAATACCTCTGTGATTGACCTCCCCTTGACTCTGGATTTCCTTTACAATTTCCCATTCTTCTTTCCTTTCTTCCTTAGGTCTCCAATGCAACATTCAGGGCTATCTTGGTGCTTTGATGATACCTTCCTCCTCGATCTTCTTTGTAGAAAGCAAAGAACCCAATTGCTATCTTCACTTCAATATAATAGAAGTACTCCTAATAGGCATAACAAGAGAATCCCACGAATTAGGAAAAGAACAAAGAAAGATATGAAATTTCTCTTCCTCATCCATTTTGATGCCAACTAATGCCAATTGAGCCGCCAACATATTGAATGCTTCTAGGTGGTCTTTGATTCATCCACCCTCTTCCATTCTTAAGGAATACAACTTTTTCCTCAAGAAAATCTTGTTCACTAAAGATTTGGTATGATACATCTCACCAAGCTTCTTCCATAGTTTCTGTGGAGAGGTCTCCTCATGGAAATTAATTAAAAAAAAGTCTACCAAGCACAATCTAATTAGACCCTTGGCTTTACGATCCATAACATCATATTAACCAGCTTGAGTAGGATTTGTAGGCCTTGAAACATTTTCATCAACAAATATCCTACGATTCAATCTATCAATAGATCCTTCATCTTTAGCTTCCACATCTCAAAAATTTCTGGTACCCTCTCTCACTTTTGTTCTCCTTCCTAATGAACTTTCCATTTAAAAATTCCTATAACAAGATCACAAAGTGTCTTCTACACGAGCTCCCACTCAAATTTGGATTAGTTCAAAAAACACAACCCACAACTAAAACCAAAGGTGATCAATCTCTAATAACACTTGTAAGGAAGTTAAGGTAGTGGAACAACTTCCTACATTACTACACTAATCTTGAGAGGAGAAAAATGCAAAATTTTACAAATCTTTAACAGTTACAAAAACTTAAACAAAAATAAACACAAGTATCATGCATACCACAACACAATGATTTATGCGGGGAAAACCCTTTCGGGAGAAAAACCCCACACTCCAAAAGCCACTCAATATATTATTCAAAAATAAAAAGATTACAATATACTTGCAGAGCAAGCTTCTCACAGGAGTATCACCACCAGAGATCAAGAGACAACACGACCACTATCAGACTCTTAGAATACACCCTCGTCTACATATATCCTAGCTGCTTATAACATGATTTTTGGAACCTTCTAGAATTAGGGTTTTACAAGGTCATTTTTCATTTGACGTGTTAAGGAAAAACCTTGACGTGTCAGCAGGAAAAAGCCTTGATGTGTCAATGGGAAAACCTTGATGTGTCAACAAAATTTTCTTTTTAGAGTGATGCCTCGAACCCCATGTCTTGCTACGAGTGTACAATATTTGCATGATCAGTCACCACATACCAACATACATCCCATCAACAATAAACCATATATAATTGCAAGGTTGAGATAAATTTTCCCAACACAGACCTGTACTGGTACTTAAATATGTGAAAAATGAAGTTGTTATGGAACTTACTAGTGCCACTTATGACAAAAGGGCTTTGACAACAAAACCTATTTAGAATCCTGCTATAAAATATGCCTCTATGATGATAGGTCACAAGATCTATTTCACAAACAGGGAAAATTTAGTCTCAATTACAACTATTCATGTTGCACATGAAATGGTGGTGAATAGAAAGGATTTTGATCTAAATGAGTTGCTTTGACAACAACTTCTTGAGAATTTGAAATTTACAAGGGAAAAGAAATATGCCTTTAAATTTGGAACTTTGGTAGTGTGTTTATTGTTTTACTTCTTAAAAGAGCTTCTCGAAAGAAAAGGTGTTGTATGGGATAGGAGTAGACCTGTCGTACATCAAATTCTTGATTATATGCACAACTTAGGCAACTAGAGAACACAGGATGATGCTCTACTTGCATTCTTTGCAGTTTTTCAAAAGAATATGAATGAAAGGGAAGAATTCCTTGAAACCTTGTAGAGAAATATGCAAAGGAAATTACTTTATTTGTTACAACTGATGAGTGTATAATTGAGGTTGTCGAACCGAGAACGGTGTGGATTGAGCCTCTTGGCTATGAATTTTTTGAAAATAAGGTTGAAGGATATGTGGATTTGTTGCTTAAGAGTCCTAAGGATCCCTCTCAACCAATACATGAGACATATGAAGAAAAATCATCAGAGGTACATTTGGAATTGAAGAAACTAGAAATCAAAAGGAATGCAAGGAAAGAAGTAGGAGAATGGGTCAAGAGAGAAGGTTATACAGAAGAAAAAATCAAGGAGGCAAGAGAAAGAGAAGCTAGCATGGAAAGCGATACCTCTAGACCAAGAAGATCTGGAAGAACAACTTCCACCCCTTCCTCTACATTACCTAAGTCCTCTGGAGCTATTGCAACTACTACTACAAAAGGAATGAAGGTGGAGCCTAGTTCTCTGGTAACTAAAGAAGTCATTGCACCCTCTAGACCAAGCACAAGGACAAGCAAGAGGAAGAATGTGCCTCTGGTAGCAACCCCTACTACCTTTGGAAGAAGAAAGAAGCAAAAATCCTTTAGGGAAAATAATTAAGTGTTGTGGTTGAAGAAGAAATTGAACTTGGGCTTGAACATGAGGAACAATTAACAAGGAAGAGAAGAACTAGTGCTACCACAAGCAGTGAAGGTGCTTCACAAGAGGCAAGAACCAAAGCTAAAAAGTAGATGGTTGATATTGTGGACAATTATGAAGAAGAAGAAATAAAAAAGGAAAAAGGAAGAATTCATTATACATATCCATAAGAAGCCTAAGAAGAAGGAGAAGAAGTCAAAGGAAGACCCTTTAGTGCAAAAGAAAAAGGAGAAAAAGACTCCTTCGATAAGGGTTCATACTCCTATGAAGCTAGATGTTTTAGTTAGTAATATGTTATAATATGATGATTTGTTAGAAGCTACTACAAAACTGTATGAGGAAGTGGATGAGACATAGAAATATAATTATTGAAGTTATCATCTAGTATATTATTGTTCTAGAAGGTGGCATGAGTAATATTAAGAAGGTTCCAAGAGTTGTGTGGGATGCCTTGATATAATGAAGGCATTGAGCTATTGAAGCTAAAGATAAGATGAAATATGATGCCTTGGAGAAAATTGGATCCTCCCTATCCGATGATGAAAAAGATACCTTGATAGAGGTGTATACTAAAGAATTTCAAGTCAAGTTTAAAGAGTTACTATCCTTATGGGAAGATAAAAAGATCAAGTGGACAAATTGAAACAAGAAACAGTCAAAACTATTAGGGATATTGTAGAAAAGTTTGGGATGATTACTGCTTCAACATCTGGTACTACTCAAGAGAAGGAGAATGTAGAAGGAAAGGTCACTGATGTAGAGGAAAATATTCCTCCTGATACAAATTTAGTAGTTTTCAAAGAAGTATTAGAAGAGAAAGAAGTAGATGATAATACTACTGAAGAAACTCCATTGTTTGATGTTACAGAAAATGTGGTGTCCTCACCATCGCCGGTAGAAGAAACACATGCTTCCCTAGAGACTTCTGCTCCTTCAGAAGATATTGACAAGCCTATCAGTGCGAATGATGAAAACCCTAGAGTGCAGATCAAGAAAAAGAAAAGAATGATGCAAAAGGTACTAAGGATCACTTTGAAAAAAAAAAAAGATGTAGGAAATGAAAATAAAGATACCAAAATGAGAATGGAGAAGAAGATCAAGGAGAAAAAGAGGAAAATAAGAATGATGATGATAATAAGGCGGATGAAGATAAAGATAAGCAAAAGGAAAATGCCTTCAATGAAGAGGAGAAAGATGAGAATGAAGAAGAGTCTAAGGATGGAAAGAATGAAGAAGATGCACAAAAGACCATGGAGCTACCCAAGCCCTCTATAGAAACTTCCTCTGGTAATCCACTCAAGGGTCTTTTGTCCAGATAGATGAGATTCCAACTAGCTATTCCTCCCCAGTTGTTAATGTATCAAGGTAGTGTAAATCTAGAAAAGATCTCACCAATTCAAAAGTTTGAACTCAGAGATGTCTTTCATGCCTCTGGAAGAAAAGAGATAATTGAGACACATCATAAGGGGACAAATTTGATAAATGGGGCTATAAAGACTCTGTAGGATGCTACTCCCAGTACTACAATTGATAATTATCTAACTTCTGTAGAAAATCTCAAGTTTTTGGTTGATTCTCTTAAGGAATACGCCTCCAGTATGAAGGAACAGACTAAAAAATAAGTTGAATCAAGGCTTGCAGAGAAGAAGCTACTTGAGTTACAAGATAGATGTGAATCAACACATAGCAAAGTTGAGAAAAGAATAAAGGAAGTGTAAGAATGTGAAGATGAGGCTAAGACTTTGTTTTCACACTGCATGAAATGGCTTGATGCCACTCAAGGCATTAAGGAATTAATGGACTCTGTGCAGTTGCAAATAAATAATGCCTCTGATGCTTATGATCCATCACGGGATAGAGATCATATCACTTGGACTGCCATCATAGATTTGTAGAATAGGTTTTTCACTTTACAAAGGAAAAATAAGACATTATAAGGCAGTTTGGACAAATTGGGGACTTGGTGAAGACCAAGCATATACCAGTGTCAAGTTCCCTAGTTGATGTAGAGAAGCTTACAAAGATAAATCCAAATCCAAGTACTTCAAAAGAGGGAGAGGAGAATATAGTAGAGCTAGAATCAATGTACAAATTGCTTGTAACAGCCAAAAAGACGTGGAATGAAGGGAAGTATGCTTGGTAAGAAATTCTTAAGGAGCTTGAAGGTGCCTCCTCCTCCGCTTAAACATTTTTCACCTGTATGTTCTTTCATTGTTTCAGTTGCTTTTTAGTTCTTCATTGTACATACAAATGGATCAAATTTTTGGGATAACTCTTTGAGGGGGAGTTAACACATTTCAATCAGTTATTCACCTGTACATATGTATCAAAGTTTGGAGTTCACATGTGTGTTACCAACACGCCCTTTGTCCTTGATGTCAAAGGCGAAGATGATTGGAGATGGCATGATGGTGTATGTTTGAATTTTTTGAGGATGATTGGAGATGGTGTATGTTTTGAGTTCTTGGAGATTCATTTTTGGCACATGTTTCCATCATTGAAAAAGGGGGAGATTGTTGAAAGAATGAAGAAGGAACCCCTTAATGTGTTGTCATTGATGTCAACATTGATTGTTGATATTTACTCTAATTCAGTGAACAAAATGAAGATATAATTTGATATTTTGGTTTGCATTCACTCGATAAGATCTACCTATGCAGTAATAATATGTTATTCTTGATCATTATGTGCATCTATGTTCAAGATTTCAATTGGTTTGGATGTATAATTTGAAATTTATAAGTGACAGTAGTTCGACATGCAATTTTAACTATATATAGTGCACGTGGGTATGAGTAATTTGGTCCGCATTCCTTCGGAGTTGAGAGTCAAACTTTTCAATTTTGGGAGATTATTTATAGCTGTCAGTACATTGTATATTCTAGATGGTGCATGATTATATGATCAGATTCATCATTGGTGATTGATTAGTTGGCATATTTTGTGATTAGGTCTAGTTCTTGGCCAACCTAATGCTTGATATATGTTGCGGTGATTAAATATGTATTGCGGATGTTAGTGAGATCTATTTTAGGTCCATTCTAACCTAAATCAAGTGTTGCACATTTGGTTTAATCGTGGAGATATTTTTGATTCAAGTTTAGAGTCGACAAGGAAATTTTAATTTAATATAGGGCTACATCTAATTAGGTCAACCTAATTGATGTATGCAGATGAATTGGTATATATGTAAGGAAATTTGAGGTTGTAGGATGATGGTAGATAAGTGATATGATGCGAACATGCAAATTTTCTATGTACATGATCAGATCTATAGTAGAGTTGTTGTGAATATTGAGTGAATGTAAAGTAGAGCAGTGTTTTGTATTTTGTATCTGATGAAGTGCATAGAGTCAATATATCGAGCTTTAAAGGAAATGAATCTAGCACAATGAAGGTGCATTTTGTATCAGTTCACATCTTGGTTGTGTGGCCATTTCTATTTTATATACTTTTGTGGTCGTGAGCTCTATTGGACAGTGTGTCCTAGTAGTGAACCTCTGTAATATCTTATAATCGATTATAATATATTGTGAGCTAATCCTCACTATGGTTTTTCCTTTTTTGGGTTTTCCACGTAAAAATAATGGTGTTCATGTGTCATGCGATATTATGGTTGTTTCATGCTTTCATTCTTTGTTACAATTAGATATGTTTTGTTAATTGGATGGATTATGATCAAATGGTTTAATGAAATACTGATTCACCCCCGCTTCTCAGTATTTTGAGGTGTTCAACACAATTGAAATGAATCAATCTCAAATGATAATAGAGAGAAGAAAATAAAATTAAAAAGAAAACAAGATGGTATAAAAATGAGAAAGAGATAGATATAATGAAAATAAACTAATGAAACTAAGAGGAAGAGAGATACAAGAAAAAAAACATAGAAGAGAAAACTCCAAATTCTAAGGTTGGGTGGCAAAGTGTTTCAGGATAAAATTTTCTTGGTCAATATTGTTGCAAGAATGAAAAAGAATGAAGGTGTTATCATTGATGTCAACTGGTCAATTGGTTTTTGTTGTCATTGATGTCATGGTTGTAGGTTATTGGATGTATATGTTGAGGATATTGAGAAAATTGTATTGAAGAAAGTTTGCAAGTGTTCAGTGGTTGCTCCGGGGTTTGGTTCGGGATTTGCTCCTATGGTTGTGTGGTTCAGATATGTTGGTCATGGTTGTTGGAAGCTTTTATATCTAGATTTCTGGCTCTTGATTCATTATGCAGTGTGAGTTATGTTCACCAGTTGTGAACTGTGGTTTTCTATGTTCTGGTCAAGGTCTGTGAGAAAAGTTGTTGGTTCATATTTCTCTTTGGTGAAGTCTTATGACTTGCGGTTCTAGAGTTGAGTTGTTATGATTGTATTGAAGACAATTTTAGTATCTGGAAGGTTCATTCTTAATTGTTCTATGTGCTTTACATTGGTTTGGCCAACCTTGTGTTGAAAACTATCTTCAGAATTGATGTAGCGTGTTGGATCTATTTGGGTCCTCACTAAGCATGTGTTTGGGTTGCCCTCATTCTAATTCCACCCTAGGATGTTTTTGTACGAATCTAATTTGAATTTAATGTTGGATGGCCGACTTTTGGATGTGTCAGGATTGACAGATGGTCAGTGGGTCAGTCTGGTCTCAAATCAATGAGTGTGTGTGATGCGAGTGTGGCAGATCAGTGCAAAGCCTAAATGCTGAGTTTTTGGATGCAGTGAGCAAAAGGTGTACTTTATCATTCATGCATGTCTACGAGTGGTTGAGCAAATTGTGGTGGATTTCTCTGTTGCATTGAGATTTTCTTATCTTTGTAACATATCTCTTCTATCTTCTTTGTATCTCTATGGCAATGATCCCTCTGGGTTGTTAGCCCTGTTGGATAGTGAGTCCTTATTTTGGCAGTGATCCTTGTATCTTAGGCAGTGAGCCTTTTGTAATCGGTTTTGATATTCTTGATAATGTGAGTTAATCCTCATCGTGGTTTTTCCCTTATTAGGTTTTCCACGTAAATCTGGTGTTGTGTTTGTGTGATGGTTTTCAATTTGTGCACTTGCACTTAATGTTTATTCATTTAAGCAATATTAAGAATTAGTTTCAACGAATGATTTAAAGGTTTTTGACAATTGATTCACCCCCCTCTTAGTTGTCCTATCCAACAATTGGTATTAGAGCTTGGTTCCTTGGAGTAGAGCTTAACTGCTTAAGGAAGGCTTGGGATGGCTGGAAAAGTTACTTTTGATTATTCGAGGTTTGATGGAACTAATTATGCTATCTAGAAAATATTAATGGAAGAATATCTGGAGTATTGTGGATATGATGTGGATAAATCTTATAAGAATCCTTACACTCCTGCTAATGGTCTAAGTACAACTGATGAGATAAAGGCACATGAAGTGAACAATAAAGTGAAGTATATTTTGAAGAACAATCTTGTACATTCTGAGTTGATTAAGGTTTAGAATCTGAAGACTACTAAGGAAGTCTATGATGCTTTGGAAAGAGCTCATGAAGGTGATGAAAGAGTCAAAGAGGCAAAATTGTAGAATTTGGAAACACAGTTTAAGCTCCTACATATGTTTGGAGATGAGAATGTTAAAGCTTATATAAAGAGATTGGATGAGATAGTAGCTGGAGTGCGAGGACTTGGTGCTACTGTAGATAAAACTAGGATTATAAAGAATAATCTTAGAACTCTCCCTGATGCTTATAGTGAAAAGGTGTGTGCTATTGAATAGAGTATAGATTATAAGACCTACACTAAAGATCTATTGTTGGGATATTTGACATCTTATGAAATGAGAAAGTCGAATCTGAGGAATGGATGCAAATCAGGGACTACCTTTAAGGCTACAAAAGCTGAAGATCCGGATGAAGAAAATGTTGATGAGACAGAAGCTAACTTTGTGAGAAGGATGAAGAAAGGCTCTGACAAGTATGAAGGTAAGTTACCCTTTAAATGCTTTAGTTGTGGAGAAATAGGTCATTATGCTGCAAAGTGTTCAAAAAGAGCTAAGAGGAATAAACAAATATACGACAAATAAAGGAAAGGAAAGAAGATCAACATAGCATATTATGTGAATGAGAATGATAGTATATCTAATGAAGATTTTGATTATGAAGACCCTGATGGCAATGAATGCTTGTTCTTGGCTATAAAGGATGAACCTACTTCTGTTAATTTTGAAAAATAGGTGAAGGAATGCCCTTTGGAGAAGAGAAAAATGAAGGTATTGTAATCTCTATCCACATGCTAAATAGGAAAAGAACTATTGGGTTATTGATAGTGGTTGTCCACATCACATGATTGGTGATAAGAGTAAGTTTGTTAAACTTGAAAAATATGATGGAGGCTTGGTTATATTTGGAGATGATATTGGTGCTAAAATTTGTGGGATAGGTTCAATATGTTTTGATGGCAAGCATATTAATACTGATGACGTCTACTATGTTAAGGGTTTAAGGCATAATCTTTTGAGTGTTGGAAAAATATGTAGGAAAGGAGATAATCTTGTGTTTGAGGATGAAAGCTATGAGATCTAGAAAGGATCTAGAACAATGATTGCTGCAGGAAAGAAATATGAAGGAAATATCTATCAACTTAAAGGTGCTGATAGACGATGTTTTATGACTCAGATTAATGATAGTTGGTTATGGCATTGGAGAATGTGTCACATGAATTTTGATAATTTGGCAAGGATTAGTGCAATTCAGGCCGTGAGAGATTTACTAAGGATTACAAAGCCTGTCAATTCTATTTGCAGGAATTGTCAGTTTGGAAAGCAAACTAGAAGCCATTACAGATCAAAGGAACAATCTACAACTGTACTACTGGATTTAATTCATACAAATATCTATGGTCCTACAAGAGTGAGAAGTCTACAAGGTGAAAGGTACTTTATGCTTTTGATTGATGATTATTCTAGGTATCTGGGGGCTACATTTAGAGAGAGAAATAAGATGCATTAGATGATTCAAGACATTCAAAGCTATGGTTGAAAATGAAGTAAATTTGAGGATAAAATGCTTAAGGTTTGACAAAGGTGGAGAATTCACCTCCCATGAGTCTAATATGTTTTGTGAAGTGCATGGAATAAAGATAGTTGTCTACTTCGAGAACTCCTCAACAAAATGGAGTTGTTGAAAGAAAGAATAGAATAGTTCAAAAGGCCACTAGATCAATGATTACTGAGGCTGGTTTACCAGAAGTATACTGGAGAGAAGCTATTCATACTACTGTTTATGTATTCAATTGAGTTCAAGCAAGAGCAAACAGTAAAAAGACCCTAGGCTATGAGCTATGATTTGGAAGAATTCCTATTGTTAAGTATTTCAAAGTATTTGAAAGCAAATGTTATATCAGAAGAGATGAAGAAACTTTAGGAAAGTTTGATGCAAGAAGTGATGAAGGCATTTTTCTTGGATATTCTACTAAAAGCAAAGCCTACAAATGCTTCAAGAAAAGATCGAGAAAGATTGTAGAAAGTGCAAATGTCAAGGTTGATGGGACAATGAAGAATTCAAGTGATATTGATGGATATGTATAAGATGAACCTGATTGTGTAAGAATTGAAGAAATTATGGAAGAACATGATGAACAAGAAAAGAAGAATGAAGAAAATGAAAGAGAAGAAGAAGCTCTAGTGGTGTTCCTTAAGACACCTAGATATGTGCAGAAGAATCATTAAACAAAAGTTGTATTGACAAGAAGCAGAGCTGTTGCTGAAGTAAATTTGTGTTTATTTTCTGAGATTGAATCAAAGATTGTAAGTGAAGCATGTAATGATGAACATTGGATGGAATCTATAAGGATGTTCTTAGCATTTTCTGCTCACAAAGATTTCAAGGTCTATCAGATGGATGTCAAGTCTACATTTTGAATGGTGAGCTAGAAGAAGGGGTCTACATGGAATAACTAGATGGATTTCAGTTTTTAGATCAATCGAATATGGTGTACAGATTGAAGAAAGCTTTATATGGATTGAAGCAAGCTCTTAGAGCTTGGTATGCAAGGTTAGACAATTATTTGATTCAACAAGGTTTCAACAAAGGTATGATAGATAGTAATTTGTATTTTAAAATTGAAAATGACAAAAAATTGATTGTAGTTGTATATATTAATGACATTATTTTTGGAGAAAATGAAACTATGTGTAAGTTCTTTTAAGAAGAGATACACAAATAATTTGAAATGTCTATGTTTGGAGAGATGAATTTCTTTCTTGGGCTGCAAATTAATCAAACATAGAAAGAAATTTTTATTTCATAGTCACAAAAGTGTAAAGATGTTGAAGAAGTTTGGGATGGATGGTTCCAAATGGTATGCACTCCTATAGTGGTGATTGGTTTGCAAATTATGGAGGAAAAGATGATAGTTCACAAGAGGTGATCCAGGCAAGTATAGATCTATAATTGGTAGACTATTGTATTTGACTACTACTAGACCGATATTATGCATGATGTCTATCTTGTGGCCTAGATTTCAAGAAGATCCTAAGGAAACACATGTTGATGTTGTTAAAATAATATTCAAGTATTTGAATGGAACTCTAGATTATGGATTATGGTATCCTAGGATCCCAGAATTTATAATAAGTGCTTATATAGATCACAGTTAGAATTTTGGATGTAGATGACAAAAGAGCCTACAAGTGGTAGTGCATTCTCTCTTAGTTTGTAGATTGATGGCATGGTTGGAAGTAAAAAGTAGATTCAATTTCCTTGTCTATTGTTGAAGCTGAGTATATTGTTGTTG
The DNA here is from genome assembly GCA_007258455.2 of Sequoia sempervirens. Lineage (NCBI taxonomy): Eukaryota > Viridiplantae > Streptophyta > Pinopsida > Cupressales > Cupressaceae > Sequoia > Sequoia sempervirens. The sequence goes on from VDFB02328932.1 coordinate 20,763, forward strand.
CATCTTGTTGTACACAAGTTCTATGAATGGAACATACATTGAAAGATATCACAATGGTGTATGATGATCCTATTTCTATCTTCTGTGATAACACAAATTGAGTAACATTCAAAGAATCGATGATGCACTTGAGTGAAGCATATATCTATCCAAGTATCATTCTACTAGAGAGAGTCCTTGGGTGAAGTAAAGCTTGACTATATCTCTGAAGGATTGATTTAAATTATATTTACAAAGGCTCTCCTTCAAGATACTTTTGGTATACCTTGAGAGAGATTAGGGTTCCTTTCCCTCCTTTCTTGAACTAGATGCATATCTTGGTCACTTCATCAGTGGATCTATGGATCTATCTTTCTTCTCGACTCATGTTTTGGTGGCTACCTCTCAGAGAGCCCGAGGTAGTGTCAAGTGTGGTATCATTGTAGAGTATTTTTGTTTATATGTCAAAGGGAAAATCAATATAAAATATCTTTTCTTTACTTGAGTATCCAAAGGGAGAGGAAAGAATGTGAAAAAAAGAAAAGAGGAAGAATGAGAAAAAAGATTATCTGTGTGAGAGGAGAAATAAAAGAAAAAATCATAGAAGTATATTAAGAGCTAATATGTTGTCTTTGGTGGTTTCACATCATGTTACAAAATTGACATTTGAGAGGCTGGGAATGATTGAAAGGTAGAGGTGTTGGAGCGTGTTGGACATTTGTTGTGACATGTTTGAGAAGGTTTTTAGTGTTGGGATGGGAGACAAACAAGGTTTTCTCTTATGGTTGTGTAGTTTTAGATATATTGGTGTAGTTGTTGGAAGCTAATATATCAGATTTTTTAGCTCTAATTCATTATGCAGTCTGCGAGTTATATTCACCGATTGTGAGCCCCATGGTTTTGTGTTCTAGTTGAGGTATGGGAGAAAAAAGTTATTGGTCTAGATTTCTGCTAGTGAAGTCTTTATGACTTCTTGATTCTAGAGTTGAGTTGTTATGATTATATTGAAGATAATTTCAATATCTGGAAGGTTTGTGCTTAATTTTTCTATGTGTTTTACATTGGTTTGGCCGACCTTGTGTTGAACACTATCTTTAGAATTGATGTAGCGTGTTGGATCTATTTGGGTCCTCACCAAGCATGTGTTTGGGTTGCCCTCATTCTAATTGCACCCTAGGATGTTTTGGCGCAAACCTAATTTGAATTTAATGCTAGATGGCCGACTTTGGATATGTTTCAAAGTTGGAGATGGTATAAATATAGGATGAGTTGATAGTGAATGATGTACAAAGATAAGTGTGAAGAAATTGAATAGATAGATGCGAGATCAATGCGAATCAGTGAGTGTGTGTGATGCGAGTGTGGCAGATCAGTGTGAAGCCTAAATGCCAAGTTTTCAGATGCAGTGAGCAGAAGGTGTACTCTATTATTCATGCATGTCTGTGAGTGGTTGATCAAATTGTGGTGGATTTCTCTATTCTATTGAGATTGTCTTCTCTCTGTAACATATCTCTTGTATCTTCTTTTTATCTTTGTGGTAGTGAGCCCTCCAGGTTTTTAGCCCTGTTGGACAGTAAGTCCTATTCTAGATAGTGAGTCCTTGTTTTGGTAGTGAGCCTTGTATCTCAGGTAGTGAGCATTTTGTAATTGGTTTTGATATTCTCTATAGTGTGAGTTAATCCTCACTATGGTTTTTCTCTTATTGGGTTTTCCACATAAATCTGGTGTTGTGTTTGTGTGATGGTTTTTAGTTTCTACACTTGCACTTAATGTTTATTCATTTAAGCAGTATTAAGGATTAGTTCCAATGAATGATTTAAAGGTTTTGTGAAAACTAATTCACCCCCCACTCAGTTATCCTATCCAACAAATATCCCACCATTTCAATGTCTATGGGTCCAAAGTTTATGTTTTTGGGTCTAGGATCTAAGTTATAAGATCTTGAGGGTTAAGGTTCTAGGTTTGTGTTCCCAAAGCATAAGATCCAAGTTCTAGGATTTATGATGTAACATGCATATTCTACATTTTATTGTCTAAATTCTATAGACTAAGATCTATTCTCATCATTGATGTGTCTAGGGATTTTGTATCAAGTGTCAAAGATCAAGGATACAAAATCCAACATCCAAAGTCTAGTGTCCACAATCCATGGTCCAATAAGAAAGGAATAAAAAATAATAGAGAAAAATAAGGGAAAATTATACAGAGAAACAAAGATAGTCATGGCAAGGGATTGAAAATAAACATCTAGAGAATAAGAGAGAAGAAAAGAAAAATAAGCAATAAATAACATAGAAGAAAAAAAAGAAAGAGAAGAGAGAAATAAAAGGAACAAAAATATAGGGCGAAGGGACTAGCTTGATTGGTTAAAGAATCCTGTTGCACACAAGAGGTCATGAGGTCTAGTCTCCCCTCTATCCTCGTGGTATTAGAGGGCATGTCATGCCAGCGGCATTGGTCACATGATTTTTTTTTACTAGGAATAATGTATTTTATAGGGGGGTGGCTACTCGATTCCCGTAGTCTAAAAAAACAAAAGGAACAAAAATTAGAAGAGAGATAGAAATTAAAAACATGGAAAGGGAAAGGGCATATAAAAAGATAAAAAGGAGAACAAATGAAAGTTATAAAAATGAGATAGATAGAAAGACAACAAAAAGAAATATAAAAATGAATGAATGAAGATAGTAAGAGAGAAAAAGAGAGGAGATATTAAATAGAAAAAGAAAAAGAAAGGAAAATATAGAGAAAAACATAAATATATACAAAAATACAAATAATAAAAGGAAAGCATCTAAAACATAAGGAAAAATAGAGGATGAAAAATAAAGAAAGAAAGAACATTAAAAAAAACAAAAAAGAGATAGAAAGAAAGATAGTAGAGAAAAAAAAGTAAAGAGAATTGAAGCAAGAAAAGAGAGATAGAAATAGAAAGAAATAGAGACCAATAATTTTTTTAAAGAATAACCAAAGATAAAAGAGGTAAGAAAGAAAAGAAAAGAAAAGAAAGGAAAAGAAAAGAAAGCAAAATGAAAGAGATAAAGAGAGGAAAATAGATACAAGAGAACCTAAGTGAGGAAAAGAAAATGAATGATAGCTATATGGAGAAAGAGATGGAAAGATAGAGAAATAGAGAAAGAAGTAGAATGACTGAAAAAACATAGAACTGAAACAAAACAAAAAACAAAGAAAGAAACAAAGCAAGAATGGGCTAGATAAAGGGTAAAACAAAGAAATAACATTAAGAAATAGAGGGTATCAGAGCAAAGGTTCTAACACTGGGCACTCTGGATATTTGTGAGCCCATTACGTTGACCTAGGTGTTTATGTTTTCCCTTTTTGGGATGTTCTTGTTTGACTATTCGAGAGTTGTTTTTAGGTGGTGTTGGTCCAATGGTGTAGAAAACCAGTGGAAAGGATAAGAGCCTCAGTGTAGTACGCAATGCACCGATATCCTTCCTACTGGGGAAATGCATTATGGACATTTGTGTAGCGTGTGAATGTGATGAGTGTGTGTAAAATTTTGGATGTAGCTGGAAATGTTGTGAGAGTTTGTGTCAAATAACGAAATAAGTGGTATGTCTTGTGGAAAAATGTATGTTATGTTAGGATTAGTTGGGACTCAAAATTTGATTTGAGTCTAATGATTACCCTAGTTTGTGTGCAGGGATGGGAAGGTCAAAGGCCGGAAAGAGGAAAGAAAGGCAGTGAAGGCTTCCAAAAGGGGTGTGGTTATCAAAGAAAATCCCACACCAGAAACTCCACCTTGTATTTCTGATGACGAGACCTTGGCCCAGGCCCTCTCTTGACTCAAGATGGAAAAAGGGAAGAAGATCGAAGAGCTGGGACACATAGTTAAAGTGAAGAAACCGTCCGCTATTCGGGATGGGCTGTTGGGGTGTGGACCTAACACACCTATTTTGTCTAAAGAAGAGAAGGAAAGCCTTTGTACACAACCTTCCGCTTCCATGAAGGCGGTTATGGACTCATATGAGGACCCTGAGGAGTGTCCCCTATTAGATAGCGAGTAGTCTGTTAGTGGAAGGAGGGATGTAGTATTTTTCTTGTTTCCTTTATTAGACTGACACTTATTATGATTGTGATGTGCACTTGACACTTTTTATGATGTGATATGTATCTTGAGATTTTGTTGGTGGTCATTGAACCATTTTGATTGGTTTGGATGATAGTATTTGACTTGGATGATTATGACTTCCCTTACTGATGTTTATGTTACATGGATTTAAGTCACTATGCTTCTGATTAGTGATGGTTACATGATGTTGTGTATAATTGTACCTTATCTTGCGTCTTCTAGGAGTAAGTCGAAGCTTAGGGGGGAGGATGTAGTGCCCCTCCAGTTGCTCCACTTTGTTTCAGATTGTTTTTGTTTTGTTGGAAGATATTTTAGTGTGTTTATGATGAAGTATTGAAAGTTAGTCTTGGTGAAGGAGACAATGTAGCATTACTCACTCGTGAGTACCCTGCTACGCTACAATTCTCTTTCATGGTGTGATTGTTGGTTTATGTAGATATGTTTGATAGTGTTGTTTGATGCAGTTTGCAGGTACCGGGTATTAGCTTCACTTGCTTTGTCGGGTCTGAGCGTGCCCTAACCCAATGTAAATATGTTGTTTCAGAGATAATGTCAGGCCCCTTTTTAAGCCATCGTTCCTTTATAGGATGATTATATATGCTGTTTCCCGTTGTTGTCTTGTCATCTGGTTCCGTTGTGTCGTTCTTGTTTTTGTCATGATTGTAAATTGATTAATTAAATAGTGAAATGGTTTATTAAGTAAACTATTTGATTTAATGCAGTTTTATTTAAATGTTAAATTAAAATGAAATTATGTTAATGTTTTGATTTATTAAATTAAATTAAATAAGATATTTATTTAATGCATTTGTTATTTTAATGTGAAAAATTAAATAAATGTTTGAAAATTTGATATTTTAAAAGAGTTTGTTTTCAACATGTTATAAATTTTGATTTGGAGTTAGAAATTGTGATCTTGAGTAAACTGTTTAAGTTGGAATTAATTGATCAATCTTGATTGCATGTTGATTGTCAGTTAAGTCTTGTGACTTTGAGTTAATTGAAAATGCATTAAAAGCTATTGGTTGTGCAATATCTTACACGACAATTGATTTTGGATTGCTGGGAAGAAAATTTTCACGACAGTTTTTGGAAAAAGCTTCTTCTCTGTATTTTCCTAGTTGAAAAGTTTGGGGATAGTGGATTTAAAGGATTTGTGCCTTGGGAGGATAAAGATTTGCATATTTGCAGATTTTTGCTTCAATCTATGTGAATTCGAGATTAAAATCCAGGTTTTCTTCTTTTGTTTTAACATTTTCCTTGTACAAAAAATTTCTGTATGAATTTTATGTCATTTGATCTTCCTTGTGGTAGGAATTGTTTGTTGAAACTCCTGCACAAACATAAGAAAAGAAATTGTTATTGTTTAGTATTGAAATGATTGAGGAATTGTTTTAGAGAAATGAAAAACTAACAAAACCTAGCAGTAAATCTCTTTGAATTTGTTAGTCTTCAATCTTTTTGGGTTGCTTTAGATAGCTATGGGATCTCATTATTTATACTTTAGGGTCGAATGTTTTATATATATATTCCTAAAAATTAAAGTCAGTATGTTGTGGCTTTTAAAACAGTGTCTGGAAACAAATAGAATCACCTTTGTATTAAGATTTTTCTCCATATCGTAGGAATGCAAACAAAACTTACAATGCAACTTTTGCTCCATCGCCCTTACAACTAAATTCTCTTGTAGGATCATCTTTTTTTTATGTCTTACAAATTCGTTTAGTAAAGCCGACGTCAATTTCTTTAACTGTGGATTTCTTT
>VDFB02328933.1:0-12568 GCA_007258455.2 Sequoia sempervirens
GACATGGAACATACACCTATATATTGGAAGAGCCTGCACCACACATTTAAGCAGCTAAACATGCCCAACAAATGACAACCATCTATGAGTCCAATGTTAACCTTCACACAAAACTCGTCTGAAACATTCTACCAAGATCCCCTAGAAAAAATACTAGAAGAAATAGGAATTCAAAGGTAGGTAAAAGGGAGAGATCCAATCTAAAACCTCAACATACGAGCAATCCTTTGTTGAATAGGTTGTAGAGTATTGAAGAAGAAAATGGAAATATTATCTTTATTAATCCTTTGACTAGAAGAGACAAGATAAGTATCCAAGGCCTTGAATAAATTAGTGGCCTTTCTAACCTTATCCACACCCAACAAAGTAGTATCATCCACAAATTGCAAATGTGATTGAGGAGGAAACCATTCCCCCACCCCCAACTCTAAAGAATACCCAACAACACATTGCGCTTCAACAATCTTCCCAATCCTTTAGCAAGGATAAAAAATAAATAAGGAGAAAGAGGATCCCCTTGATGAAGGCCTCTAGAAGCACCAAAAAGAGAAGAAGGCTCACCATTTATCAGCACTGAAAAGGATGTGGAGGTGACATAACACATAACCCAATAGGCCCATTCCTCGACAAAACCAAAGGCAATAAGAAATTTATGCAAGAAGGACCACTTAACTCTATCACGAGCCTTTACCATATCTAGCTTGATGAGCATAACCTTTTCTTTGGAGGAAGCCATGGAATGAATAGTTTCAGTAGCAATCACCAGTCCATCCAAAACCTACTAATCCACCACAAAGCCACTCTATTCGTTAGAGATAATCCATCTGAGCCATCACTTCAACTTTCAACTATCAACTTCGAAATGATTTTATAAACCACATTGCAAAGGGAAATATACCTAAATTGACTTAGCCAATCTGCCCCCTCACATTTTGGAATGAGTGCAAGGAAAGAAGAGTTCAAAGCCAAAGAAACATCTACTTATTCCTTTGAGACTCATGAATCACCTCCAATAAGTCGAACCTAATGATATCCCAATTTTTTTGAAAGAATTCAATTGGAAAGCCATATGGAACCAAGGCTTTCCCTTTCTTCATTTGAAAAAAATAAGCATCCAATTCATCTAGTGAAATGCAACCCAATAGATGCTAATTCGTCTCCCTAGTAACCAAAGAAGGAATACAAGAAAAAACATGGGTTTCTTCTGCCAAAACATTATGTGAATCTTCACTAAATAAGGAAGCAAAGAATTGTGAAGCTTCTCTAGAAATATCATGCCAAGAATATAACTGTTCACCCCTATCATTCACCAAAATCAAAATAGAATTACCATGTCTCTTGGCTTTCACCGAATTGAAGAAGAAAGTAGTGTTCCCCCCCCCTCTTGTAACCACTTAACATGAGCTTTTTATTTACAATATATTTCTTCACACAACTCACACTCTGCTAGAGCTTTCAAAGCCTTTTTCTCTTCCCTGAGTAAATTTTTTTAAATACCTAACTCCCTTATCTCCCAGGTAATAATGACCAAGTTAGCTTGAGTAGCAATATTAGCATGAAAAATATTTCCCAAAGATTGTATGTTGCACCATTTTAGTTGATACTTCACATATTGCAACATTTTAGAAAAAGAATACATCACAGAGCCATGAAAAAGTCTCCCCATCCACCACCATTTAATAACATACTCCTACAAAGAAGGATCCCTTAACCACATATAGGTTGGAACATGAAAGATGGGGAACAAGGAGTATGAGGCAAAGTAGTAGATAATTTAATAGGCTAGTGATCAAAGCCCCTCCAATCCAAAATCTTAGAACTAGTAGAATAGAATCCTCCAATCCAAAAACAAGAAACCAAGAAATGGTCAAGTCTCTCAGCAATACAATTCTCCCCCACCCTCCTATTACTCTAAGTAAATTGACCATTCTGAGGATTGATGCCAACAAGATTCAAGGAAAAAATATTATCATGAAGAAGGAAAGTCAAGGGTTCCAACCTCGCAGTACCACCCTTCTTCTCATCTAACTCAATAGTGACATTGAAATCACTAGAAGTAATCCAAGGTAAAAGAGGAACAAGGATCCAAATAAAATTGATATGAGACCAAAAATACTGCTTACTAGGAAAATAAGTAGGCGCATAGATGTTTGGTAGAAGAATAGTTTCTCCGATCTCCAAACCTGAAGTGATTGTAAAGATAGATGACTTCGAGGACATTCACCAAAGAGGATGAATATTCAAAGGGTTCCATAAGAAAGCCACAACCCCAACATTACCATGAGCCCTAATACATTAACATTCACCCTAACTCAATAGCTTCGGTACCAAACCAACCTTACTCTCAATAGAAAACTTACTCTTCTAAATAAAAAGAGCATTAGGAGAGTGAATTCTCACCAGATCACGAACAAACTTTTGTCAAGGGCCACTATTCAAGCCCCTTCCATTCCACAAGAGGATGATCATTTCAGAGGGTTAGAAAAATGAGAATCCAGAGTCTTAACAGATCTTGACTCGACCAAAGTCTCCCCCATCATCTTTATTTTCTCTAAGTCCTTCTTTCTCCCCACCTTGGAGGTCTTCTCAACAACCCCTTTTCTTTTATCTCTCTAAAGAAGTCCTATAGAAGGAGAATCCTTATTTCCTTTTACCGAATCAGATGCTTCTTTCACCAGTGGCTGAGAAATCTCCTCCTCACCCATATGCACATTAGCAAGAGTCTCAAGCTTCCCTGAAACCACCATACTAAGATAAATATCCAATTGCAAAGCACCATCCTCCTGTGAAATATGAATTTTATCTAGAATAAATCTCTCTTGAACCACTTCCGTGGCACCTTGATCCAAAGCCAACAGACCTAGGTTCACCTCTTGTTGATTAAGATCATCCAAAACCTCAAAGTGATTAAAGATGTCACCTTCCATTCGAACCCTAAAATATCTCTTCTGACCATGATTTCTATTATAAATCTTAATGGGAATAAACCCCTTAGAATCTATAACATCACTTGGAATGGGAACCTTGCCTTTGTCAACCTTAGGAGGGTTGGGAGCAGGCTATGTACCCTAAGGCTTAGGGGCTTCGGCCCTAGGGAATCTACACTGCATACACTGCATATGTTTATATTCATGACAAAGACGACATCAAAAAGGAAAAGTATCACAATCAAGTTGTTGCACCCAAGAATACAAACTTGCACAAATTTTAATAGAATTTGGAAGAGGGTGACTCAAATCGATTTCAACATAGATGCAAGCAAAATTCATAACCCTTCTATTGTGTGTTTGCTAAGAAGGGCCCACTAGTTTCCCAAGGGTCGAAACAACCATGTGAGATATATCACTACACCAAAACTCCATTGGAAATCAGGGAAGACGCACCCAAACCAACAGTCAATTTGGAAGCTCCTCTAAGGTATTAAAGCTAGCATACCAGGTTTTAATAAATAAACAAACTTGATTTTGGAAGTAAGGCCCACCCTCAAATAATTTATTGTGATTAACCATGCAACGAAAAACCTCCATGAAATAACTATTAGCCAACAACATTTCTTCCATTTCACCCTTGGGAGACCAATTCATATGAGCCCATTTCTCCAAAAAATTGGAGCAAAATCCACATTCCCATAAATTTGCAAATCAAGGCATGTTTCAAAAAACTCTATATCCTTTGCAATTGATTTCGGTTGAATTACCGACACTGGCCTCTCTTTACTCTGTTTATGGAATCCATTAATCTTTGGGATCCAAGGTCCACCCGGCGAAGAAAAACTATACATCCTTGAATCATCAGAGAATAAACTATTCTAATAAACCCTCATCGAGAATGAAAGGCATCTAGCTGTGACCCAGTTACACACTATGGGAAAACACACTCCACAACATGCCATTGATGCCATCTTTAACCCAAGTCTTGTAAGCTTAATTGTTACTTATTTAATGTTGTATTTAAAATATTAAATTAATATAATAAATATATTTCTCAAAGTTTCAAATATTAAAGAGAAACATACAACTTGACACAAAAATATAAAATATTGTATAGATAGTGACATAGTGTGATGGCTAAGTTGTGGTGTTCTTGCTTTTGTCATCAACATTCAAATCCCATTAGAATTTCTATTGAAGGTGGTATTATAGATTTAAATTTTACACTACCAATTGTCTATATTAATGTGTTTTAGAAGATATGTTCCTACAATTTTTTATTGGTTGATATTTGCCAATTGGCTAATAGTTCGAGTTGTAACATGACTTGAATCGCCACATTTTTACAAAATTTTATTAGTCTTTTTTAAATCGCCAAAGATTTTATTTTATTAAAACTTTTGACTCTAATATTCGCCACAACATTTGATACATGATTTGATCATATTTGCCTAAATTTTATAAGTTATAGTAGAAATCTATATTAATTCGCCAATATTATACCATAATGATTAGCTGCTTTAGGGCCATATTACCAATCTATAGTTTCCACCATTGATTTATAATATAATCTAATGGCCCTTCTTGTATTTTGTGGGGTAAAATGTACCCACAATCTGCAATGCTCATAGGACATGAAATCATTTTTGGGCCGTCGATCGCCTAAGATCATGATCCAAAAGCAATTTTGGGTTGCATGAGCATTATAGATCGAGGGTACATTTTACCACATAGAGTTCGAGGGTTGTTAGATCAACAATCAAAAATGAATTTCATACTCCATAAGCATTGCCTCAAGAATACGAGGGCCATTATAGATTATATTTTAAATAAATTGTGGTAAGTAAATATTACAGTCTACCCTTTAAACCCATCGATAGTTTCCACCCTTAGGCTCCTACTTTTCCACAAGAATTAGTTTTTAGATTGGAAGGATTTTCCATCATAATTAATGAATTTTTCTATTTATTTTCAAGATTCACCAATATTTTCTATAAAATTTTAGTGATGTAAGAAAATTAGTCAATAAAATTAATATTTTTCTCAAAAAAAAGAAAAGATTCACCCATAAAAATTAATATTTTTTCAAAAAAAAAAAAGATTCGTTAGGATTTTATATCTTTTTTGGAAGGGAGTTTCTTAAAGATATCACTGATATGTTCATAATAATTAAATATTATTAAATACAGTCATTTAGTGTAAAGGAAGAAAAAGATGATTTATATTAATGTTATTAAAAGATTTGATCTGTTTGTTATTAACAGATTTCCAAGTGTTTACTTTAAATCAAAACAGATTTCTAAGTGTTGTTTGCCAACTACTTTGTAGTTGAATTAGAACCCTTTCACAAATCCCGTTTAATTAACCAAAACATATTCAGCATACTCGGTTTGAATTTTATGTTGAAATTAGTTTTACATAGGCTGCCCAGCCGTTTCATGAACGAAGATAGGATGTATTTATCGGTGAAGCTTTAACTTTGTTGCTTCAACCTAAATTGTTGTTTCATTGCCGTATTTATTTATTCTTTTCTGTACCTTGTTTAATATTATGTTTTCATCGGAAAGCTAAATGAATCAATTTTACCCTGGTCGAATCTAATTACTTTTAAAAACAATTTAAAATCTACAATTACATTCCAATATCCCATAACCATTCTCAAATAAAACCCGAACATTCAGAAGATTCATATTTGGAAAACTGAATTGATTCATCACTGGAAATGTCATATAATAAATCTACGCGAGTGCTACAGAATCACAGCAATACAGAGTTATTTATGTTGGAATATTAACCCTAACTGCCGCCGTCCTCGCCAACCACTGCCCGCTATATCGCAATCAATAAATTAGTCATCACGATACCGCGGGAGTCTTCGGTAATCTTTTTGTTTTATTTCAACCACCTGCCGTACCTCCAGCCAATGCCCGCTATATCGCAATCAATAAAATACTCATCGCGATATCACGGGAGACTCCGTTGAAGTTTGTTTTACTTTTAACCGCCAGGTGTTTACCGCAGTTTACCGGGCCGTCAACTAACCGCTGCCCGCAATATCGCAATCAAGATTTTAACCATCGCGATACCGCGGGGAACTATGGAGAAAGCCGCCACCGCCAAAGGAAATATCGGGATGCGAAATATTTAATATTTAAGTTTGAATATTATGAAAAGGACATTGTATTAAATGCATTTTGACGGGGGAAAAATTAGTTTGGTGAATTTGAAAAATTTTATTCGTTTCCTCTCATCCGTGAAAATTCTTCACGTGACTTTTTACCTGCAGTATATATTTTGTAATTGTAATTTATTTTGAACAAGGAAGGAGAATGAGAAGAATGTGAATGTGAGCAAACAGAATTTACGAGCAGCAGCTCTGTGTGTTGAAAAAATATATTTTATGTTTTTAATTTTTTTTCTGTGTGTGAAAAACTTCCTCCTCTGCCTCTGGTCCTTCACGTGGTATCAGAGCAAGTTCGAGTATCAGAGCAAGTTTGATTATCAGAATCAATTTTATCAAAGCAGATTATCTGGGTAAATTTCAAAAATGGCAGCAAGCACAAGCTTGACAAACCCACAAATTCCACAGTTTAATGGAAAGAATTATGAGTACTGGTCAATTACAATGAAAGTACTATTTAGCTCACTGGATATATGGGATTTAGTAGAGAATGGATTTGCAGAGCCAGCAGATGCAGTAGCATACAATGCTTTAACACAAGCAGAGAAAGACTTATTAAAAGACACAAGAAAGAAAGATTCAAAGACTTTATTTTATCTGTTTCAAGCTGTACATGAGAGCATTTTTCCAAGGATTTCAGCAGCAACAAAGTCCAAACAAGCATGGGACATACTTCAAACAGCCTATCAAGGCATGGCAAAAGTTAAAACAGCAAAGCTACAAATGCTGAGAAGAGATTTTGAAACAATATGTATGAAGGACAATGAATCTGTAGATTCATTCTACACCCAAGTCATTGGGGTGGTTAATCAAATTAGGTCTCATGGAGAAAATCAGGAAGATACCAGAGTTGTTGAAAAGATTTTAAGGAGTTTGCCCACAAAATTTCTACCGGTTGTAGTTGCTATAGAGGAGACAAAGGATCTCTCACAGTTCTCAGTTGATGAGCTATATGCATCTCTAATTTCTCATGAACAAAGGCTGAAAAGGTCAGCAGATACATCACTGGAGCATGCTTTCAAAACTCAGGCTTCAGTCAGTCAAGGAAGAGGCAGAGGTAGATCAAGAGGAAGAGGAAGAAACTCACAGGTGAAAGATACAGCTTTATCAAACCTCATGGAAGATGCAGAACGCTCAAGCCAAACTCAACACACAAAATCACCACAAAATCAAAGGTATGATAAATCTCAAGTCCAATGTCACCACCGTAAAAATATGGCATTATATGAATGGAGCGTAGAAAGAAGCGTGACGATAATAATAGACAAAAATGCAATTTTTCAAGAGAGAAGGTCAAAATCAGGATTCAGATAAGAGAACAATGTTTTTAGTTTGTAATGTTGCTCAAGCAAATGAAAAAGATATATGGTTTTTAGATTCAGGCTGTAGCAATCATATGACAGGGAATCTAGAAATGTTTTCAAGTTTAAATGAAAATGTAAAGTCTGATGTTACATTGGGTAATGACAACAAAGTGTCAGTCAAAGGAAAAGGAGATGTCAATATTCTAACTAAATAGGGGGAGAAAAAGTATATTTCAGATGTGTATTTTGTGCCTGGTCTGAAACATAACTTAATGAGTGTAGGGCAACTGGTTCAAAAAGGGTATAGAGTAACCTTCAAAAATGGTCTGTGCACAATTTTAGACAAATACACAAGCAACCAGCTTATTGCAAAAGTCAGAATGACAAACAACATAATGTTTCCCTTAAAGATAAGGCCAGATCTGAATATAAATTATGCTCATGCACAACACTTAATGAATTCACAAGTGGGTAGAAAAGAAACTACAGCAGTAGTGCAGACAATCTTTCAAGCTGAGATAAAAGATGAAAACTGGTTATGGCACCTGAGATTTGGTCATCTCAACTTTGGAGGTTTAAATTTACTTCATAGGAAAGGCATGGTCAAAGGACTACCTTTAATAGAAAAACCAGAAAGGGTATGTGAAGGGTGCATTTTAGGAAAACAACACAGAGAATCATTTCCAGCAGGAAAGTCAACTAGAGTAAAAGCCCCTTTGGAAATTATACATTCAGATTTGTGTGGACCTATGCAAACACCTTCAATAGGTGGTAGTTTTTATTTTCTGACATTCATTGATGATTATTCAAGAAAAACATGGGTTTATTTTCTAAAGCAGAAAAATGAAGTGTTTGATCTGTTTCGTCAATTCAAGAATTTGGTTGAAAAACAAAGTAGTTATTATACGCGTTGGAGAATGATAGAGGCAGAATATATCAAGAGAATTTTTTAATTTTTGCAAAGATCATGGAATTCACAAGCAATTCACAACTAGATACACACCTCAACAAAATGGAGTAGTCAAAGGAGTCAGAATAATCATGGAAATGGCTAGAAGCATGTTGGAAAGCCAAACACTTGTCAAAATGAATATTAAATAAGCAATTTTAAAAATTTATATAATGAATAGGTTTCCAACAAAAAGTGTCATGAATATAAAATTCAAGGCGACAGGAAGAAAACACAGTGTTACTCACATGAGAGTATTTGGATGTGTAGCATATGCACATGTGCCTGATGAATTGAGAAGGAAGTTAGATAACAAAGGAGAAAAATGTATATTTGTTGGATACAGTGAAGAATCCAAAGCTTATAAGCTCTATAATCCAACAACAAAGAAAGTTATAATCAGCAGAGATGTACAATTTGTAGAAGATGAAGCATGGGATGGAAGTATAGAGAAGACAGTTAATATTTCAGCCAGTATACCTCAAGAGGAGAATGAGGTTTCAACATCAAGAAATGTTCCAGCTATTGTGACTCCTACCACTCCCATTCAAGCTCAGCAAAGTGGTCCACAAGTGACACCAGCATCGACTATAAGAACAACCTCAATCATTCAAGGAAGCAGTCCAACAAGAGGACAACAAACACCATCTACAGCAGGACCATCGGGTCCACATTCCACAAGTTCAAGTGATATGTCAAATCCTACATTGGCAAGTCTGAGAAGACAGAAAATCAGAAGCATAAGAGATATATATGAGCAAAATGAAGGTGAGAATAACTCAGATCAGATTTCTCTTTGCATTTTACTCCTCAACAGAAGATCCGATCTATTTTGAAGATGCAGCTAAAGATGATAAATGGGTAAGTGCTATGATGAAGAAATTGAAGCAATTGAAAAGAATCGCACATGGAACTAGTCAGCCTTCCAAAAGACAAAGATGCCTGGGTTGGAGGAACAGTTTATAAACCAAATTGAATGAAAGATGAAGTTCGTAAGCTTAAAGGCAAGACTGGTTGTAAAGGGCCATTCACAACAATTCGGAACGGATTACAATGAGTTACTGCACCGTAGTACCCATTGGATTATAAGAAGGAGATTTTAAAGATTAGCAAATGTAATAAGTGGTCTCAGATTTCAAATGGATGTAAATGCCTTTTTAAAATGGTTATTTAGAAGAAGAAGTTTATGTGGATCAATTGGCATGAAATTCGGGCCAAGAAGACAAAGTTTACAAATTGAAAAAGAAATCAGATGGATTGAAGCAGTCAAAGAGCTTGCGAATAGAGAAGGCCTTTGTAGAATGATTACAGATGTAGCAGTGAGCCCACACTGTATACAAAAATGAATGAAGAAGGTGAAATACTAATAGTATGCTTATATGTGGATGATTTAATATTCACTGGAAATTTGTCAATTGATCTATTCAAGGCAGACATGAAGAAAGAATTTGAAATGATAGACTTAGGTCTGATGAAGTATTTTTTAGGTATTGAAGTGAATCAAAATGAAAATGGTATTTTTATTTCACAGTCAAAATATGCAAATGACATTTTGAAAAGGTTTAATATGATGAAGTGCAAACCAGCACCAACACCTACAATGACAGGTCTGAAACTAAGCAAGGATGATAGGGAGGGTCTAATAAAGTTGATCCAACTTTGTTTAAGAGGCTTGTTGAAGTCCTGGTATCTCACAAACACAAGGCCAGACATTATGTATGGAGTAAGTTTGATTTGGTTTATGAAACACCAAAAGACACCCATTGGTGTTATAGAATTAAGAAGGTAAGTGGAACAAGAAATTTTGGCATCAAGTATTCAAGTTCAGATGAGTTCAAACTCATAGGATACACAGACAGTGACTGTGCTGGCAGCATTGATGACAGAAAAAGCACGTCTGGTTATGTATTTAATTTTGGGACAGGAGTTGTGTCATGGTCTTCAAAGAAGCAGCCAATAGTTTGTCTTTCATCAGCAGAAGCAGAGTATGTGGCAGCCACAAGTGCAGCATGTCAAGCAGTCTGGATGAGAAGAATTTTGAAAGAATTACAAAATGAACAAATGGAGGCAACAAAAATTTACTGTGATAACAATTCAGCCATTGCTCGAAGAATCCAATTTTCATAAAGAAGGAAGTACATTGATACAAGGTATCATTTCACGTAGAAATGACCAACAATGGTGAAATATTTTTAGAATTTTGGCAGATCAAGTATAGCGGAGATTTTACAAAGTCACCGGAAGAGATAATTTTATTTTTCGTAGGAAACGATTAAGCGTGATGTCAGCAATGGCGCTTAAGGGGAGTGTTGGAATATTAACCTCTAATCGCCGCTGGCCCCGCCAACCACCGCCCGCCATCGCAATCAATAAATTAGCCATTGCGATACCGCGGGAGTCTTCGGTAATGTTTTTGTTTTATCTCAACCGCCTGCCGTACCTCCAGCCAATGCCCGCTATATCGCAATCAATAAAATATTCATCGCGATATCATGGGAGACTCAGTAAAAGCTTGTTTTATTTTTAACCGCCGCAGTTTACCGGGCTGTCAACTAACCGCTGCCCGCAATATCGCAATCAAGATTTTAACCATCGCGATACCGCGGGGAACTATGGAGAAAGCCGCCACCGCCAAAGGAAATATCGGGATGCGAAATATTTAATATTTAAGTTTGAATATTATGAAAAGGACATTGTATTAAATGCATTTTGACGGGGAAAAAATTAGTTTGGTGAATTTGAAAAATTTTATTCGTTTCCTCTCATCCGTGAAAATTCTTCACGTGACTTTTTACCTGCAGTATATATTTTGTAATTGTAATTTATTTTGAACAAGGAAGGAGAATGAGAAGAATGTGAATGTGAGCAAACAGAATTTACGAGCAGCAGCTCTGTGTGTTGAAAAAATATATTTTATGTTTTTAATTTTTTTTCTGTGTGTGAAAAACTTCCTCCTCTGCCTCTGGTCCTTCAATTTAGAATGTCTTTATTCAGACAACACTGAAAATTTTAAACCAGAACATTGCTGCATACATTTGAACATCCTCATTTACCAGGATGTACAGGAAACAGATCCAGTGTTCTTCTATCGGATGGATCTACCGATGAATTCCTGCGGGTTCCGCTATTCCCTTCTTCTTCCTGCATATCAATACATATTGTTCAGAAATCTGCCACAATCTTATTCAGAAAACATATAGTTTGAAAGACAAACCAGAAAATTTAAACAAGCTTTCATACTTGTACAGAGCTCTTGTCAGATGACCTAAAAAAAAAAAAAAAAGAAGTCCATTTTGGCGACTTAAATACTGAAGGCCGTTTCCTGGCTGAAATATGCATTTTTTAGGTTAGTCAAAAAAACAATGTAAACAGTAAACTCATAATAATCTCCACGGGCTTGTAATCAATCCTGCTTACATTGTTGTGGTTGTTCCTTTTTCCTTTTCTCTCTCGCGGTGGCATTCTGAAACCAGTAGAAAATGTTCTTTCCTTCTACTCTGCCATAGCGCTGCAGCTGTGTTGTAATACGGTTTATCTGTTCCACCGAAGGATTTCTTGTTCCGCTCATGAATATTTGGTCCAATATTCGCTTTTGATCGCCAGTCGCCCTCCATCTACTGGAAACGCTTCCTCTCTCCACAACACTGGAAGATCCGATAAGCCTGGAACCTGAAGCAAACAAATATAATAGAATTATTCTACGACAACGAACAGCATCATAGCGAGGGGAAAATCTAGAATTTCTCACAAAACGTGAACAACCCAATTCGTTTGAAAAAATCAGGAGGACCCAGTTCGTTTACCGTGAGCAGATCCGCGATCCATTGTCTTCTGCGGAACCTAAACAAGCTACTTTAAAAACCTAGAGAGGTTACCCGACCGAGTATCTCATGTAAATCCAAAGCCGATGGTAGACAAATGGAGATGGGTGGTACAAATAAGCAGAATGCGAGGGAGTCGGGGAAAAACTAGTAAATGAATTTCAATTTTGATTGGGTAGTGGAAGGGCAGGGTGGATGAATTTTAGGGAGGAGGAAAACGAGTTCGGCGGAAGGGAAGAGTTCTACACCGTGTAACCAAACAACAGAAACTAAATGAGTTACGAGGTATGGCGCAAATAAATTAGCTTGGTTTAATCGACAGCTTTCCAAAGAGGTGCGGATTGAGAGAAAAAGGACCTAAATATTCTTTGTATATTGAACAA
>VDFB02328934.1:0-42875 GCA_007258455.2 Sequoia sempervirens
ATTTTGAGCATTTTATTGACTTTAAGACCTTTCCAATGGTTCAAACGGTTCGCGAATCAGAGTCCTGGATCAAAAGTTATGGCCCCGGGAAGTTGGCGCACTTTCTAGAAGATACAATTGCAAATGTTCTTTTGAAATTTGAACTTCAAGTTGTAATTTTCAGTGCCAAACCACCTAAACTCATATTTTAATGTTGTTTTGGCTCCAAACTAAAAAGTAGCTCTATTTATGAGCGGGTTTCTAGTATTTTTGGGTAACTTTTTAGGGACAGCTCGCATATTGCGAAGGGGTTATTCTATAGCTGTCTGTAACTTGCATGTGTTGTAGAACTTGGGGATTTGAGATCCTCTACATGTAAGAAGCTCTATTTTCTGAATAATAAAATTATTCTCTTGTTTGTGGTTGTTTTGCATAAGTCTCGGGAGCTCTGCGCCCTCATCGACCACAACTTCTCCCGATTGATGGAGACAAGCCGGCCTAATCGTGTCATTAATTCCTACCTACCATCTACCAGATGTTTGGTCTCATCTACTAGTTTCATCTACTTTTATCCCCCGTCTGGAGGGCCGTGCACTACGTCTCATCATGTTATGTATGTTTCCATGTATGTTGTTATGTATATTTTCATGCATTTTTGTATGTACATAGGTGTTTTTTTTTCTAGGAGTTAGCCGACTCTTGCTCATAGATTCCATAAAAGGCATACAAAGTAAAACAGGATATACTTGGTTTGACACATTAATACATGTGGAAAGTTAAATGGGAATCACATTAATCGATCAATTAAAATCCAAGGACTTGCATAAAATGAGATAAACGGGTGACAATAGGTAATCATTAGGCAGAGTCGATAAACCAATGATACTTAGAGATTAATCACACAAATTAAAAGACTCTCACTGACTTGAAGAGTTGCCTTCAAAAAAAAAAATAGGTGCAAAAAATCCATGAAGCATATGAAATAATAAGGGTTTTAGGCATAATACAAGAATAAATCTTAATAGATAACAAATTGTAAAATCCCAAGAATTAAATTAATAAAAATATTGAATATTTCTAACACATCCTTAATATGATTTTTATCACATTAATGGTGAACATGATTATACTTAGTAGAAACTATATCTAATGAATGCTTGATTCCAATAGTTGTTGCTAGGCTACATAATAACTAGCTACTTATAAAACCTCTTCTTAAGCTAATTGCTACATCCTTGCATATACACCTAAAGAAGATAGTAGTATCATATCCCCATAAGTGAATCTATTTAATATTTCATACACAAGTGCAAGGTGAAGGTAGATATGACACGACTCTCTAACAATCTCAACAATTTTTGCTCACTTAGATAAATCCCTAAGATACCATTGAATCATGAAAGCATGTAGAACCTTAATCTACTTCTAAAATATTGAAGATAGAGGAATGCTTAAATAAAATATGTTTGGCCTCTCACTAATTTAAGTGGTTACTACCCCATTAAAAAATAGTCACAACTAGATAAGAGGATTGAGACATGTCCACGAAATAGTAATGGTACTTGAAGCTTGCACATGTATACAAACTTGTAAAATAAGGAAACCTACAAATGATCATTCTTAGTTACCCCTAATAGATAAACAATATCCCACATCAACAAAATAAGACCATCACAAAATATTTTGTAATGCTTTAGAATTTTTATCATACATTAATCAAATATTTTTACAACCATACTAAAATTTGTGGCAAGTAAGAGGTAGAAACTAGGTTTAAAGCCTCTCCGAGATACTGCAACCTATCATGGAGACATACATTTATAGGAAAAAACCTTATTAGACTACCCCTTCCATTAATTTATAAAATATCTCCTCATTTACAGAGATATAAATTTATCATTTGATGTCCTAGACTACCTTGAGACACATATAACCAAAAAAATTGATCCAACAACCAAGCTCTATTACATCTTTGAAATATGTATTTATAACATTTAGTTACAAACACATTTTGGTTATCTGGGTGGGATTTCAGAGGATTCTTATATAATTCAATCCAATCAATGCATCAACATGACAAATTGTAATTAAATTATCTTTAGATTCATCTATAGATGACTTAAGATAACAAAATCTCATTCCCCTATCTAGATGAGTAGCTTTGCACCCTACACACAGACTAGTAGTGACCAATTTTCAACCATAGCATTCATGTCAATCATCTTCTCATTATATTTACATTTTCTTATGTATCACCACCCTTGGGATGTATATTGGACATTTTATCAGATGAATGATATTTTTATGCAACTTTGAGTGGTCAAATTTGACTAGTAATGACATATGGGGAATACAAACAAGCGGATGAGGAATTACAAAGGATTATTGAAATAAAATACAAAAGTGGAGGTCAGGTGTGGACATGATTGTAGGAATTTGGAAAGTCCATAAGTGCTAATTTTAAAGGAATTATTAGATTGGTAATTAGTGATGGGAAACATGGACCAAGAAAACCAAGAAACACCAAACTTAGGAAAAAATTGTAATCGTGGCATTGGGTCCCAACAAGGTGTTTGAAGGATCTAGTTTATAAACATTCTTATTTAATTAGCTACCCCATATCTCTCTAGGTTGACTAAACCACAAAGAAAGGGGCCTCTAACAATGAAGAGGAGGAAGAAAGTGGTTAATAAATGGATGGATTTTTTTATAAAATTATAAATAATGAGGAGGATTACACCAATTTCTATGATTCCTTTACCAAAAAAATCAAGTTAGGTGTATATGAAGATAATCAAAATATTGAAAATATCATCACAAAAAAGTTTCACAATAGAAACAAAGCTTATAAAGGGTAAAATTCCATTAATGACTTTGTCATGTTGTTGTTTGAGATTGCTCTACTAACCTTTAGGTTCAATCTAGAAGATACCAACATGTTTGGTAACAAGATTCATAAGATGCTCAAGTTGGGTGTTAGGATTGATAATGTTGAGGGGCTTGCACCAACTGATGTGGATGACATGCCTCCACTTGAGGATAATGATTCAAATGGATTTAGAATTGAGGAAGTAGATGAGTTTATTCCTTTAAGACTCATTTTGAGTGACATGCATTCTTCATTACCTTACATTTTCTTAGTTTTTTTTAACACAATATATTTATAAATGCTATAGAGTCATAGGTGTGGAAAATTTTGAACTTCACCTAAAGAGACTACTTATTTTCTAATGAAACTATATTAATCATTTTGCCTCACCAAAATAGAAAATTTTATTAGTGTTTGATGTTCTTCCAACTCTTGAGCAAAGAGCTAAGATTAAAGACCCTTTTGAAAGTGGAATACACAATCAATTGAAGTGAAGAAATTATGGGGATGAGCTTTCATGAAAACATTACTTGAAAATTATTAAAAAAAATTTAATATTTAAATACCAAAAAACTTGTAAGTACCACTTGTATTTTTATTAAGAAATGACTTATTCCTTTATGTATTATTTAAAAAATAATAATAATTAAATTTGAAACACTAGTAGAATAATGGTAAGAGAAAAATAAAATATCCTTCCATGGAATTGTGTCCATATTTTTAGTACACGTGGTGAGATAAAAAGGAAATTGTATGCATGATCTAAGAGATTTTGGATGAGAAGACGTGTCAAATAAGTGGCAATAGATATGTTACTATTTATGAAGCTCTAAATTCAATGTTTTCTTAATAATTATTTCAAAAATGTTGAAACACTTATATAATGTGACACTCATAATGGAACCAAAAATAGACTTTAAATATTCAACATTTATAGATTTGGGTAATATTAGTTATTGAGAAGTCTTCATCCTATTATATTTTATCTCTATAGGGTAGATTGTTCTTCTATATATATAAACATTATAATCAATGATACAATTGGACATTAAAATATGCTTGTTTATTTGTACTAATATAGATAGTTATATGTGGTTTTGAAGTCACTCTATTCTTTCAAGATTTATCATTGTAGGATTATTTGTATTGCCACTACACATTTATTCTATGAATTTGAAGTACATCCCTTGAAGAGGTTCTATTTATCAATCCAATAGAACCTAGGAAGACAAGTACAATACATCAAATTTTATTGACTCACTTGATATATTCAATTGAATCCATATATGACCACTCACTTGGAAAGATTCTTCTAGCTCTTGTTGTCATATAAAGATCTCAACCAAATTGAACCTTGGTATGGAAAAAACTTTTACTAATTCTCCTTAGCTACTTGTTTGATTAAATATTCCTAGCAAACTAAACCTTTTTAAACTAATTGAAGATTTATATTAGGTTTATGATTTAAATGCACACATTTATGAAATTGTTTATCCTTTTCCCAAGAGCATTATTGGAATTTGTTTGCATTCTCATATGCTCTACTATTAAACTTGAATGTTGTAATGATGAAACTTATATATTAATGTCATTTCCCAATTAATTTTGTGCTCATTTTAAGATAATGGTTTAATAAATTTAAATATTGATAAATGACATAATATTTTGTTAAGTCAAGCCTCTTCCATGCTATTTACTCGATTCTCCATAATACAAACAAAATTCTCTAATTTCAAGATGAGCAAGAGACTCTCATCTCCTATACTTAATCCTAAGGCATCTTGATTTTAGCATTATATATGATTTCATGAAATTGTATTTATATTTACTTTGCCCATGATAATACTCCTTTATTAATATAGATTAATGTGTGTTTATTTGTATGTGTCTTAGCCTAGATTTATCTCAAATATTATTTATTTTTCCTTACAAATGTATTGATACACAACTAATAGATTCTTTAGAATAATTAAGAAAAATGTAAATTGAGAATATTTTATATGTAGTTAATATTATAAAATCTTGTTTTAAATTATCATTAGTTATTTTTTATATAATAACTTAACATGACTTTAATTCAATTTAATATATACTACACTTATGAATTTCTTGATCAACCTTTATCAATTTAGTATTTGTATTAGACACAATACATTATAATTGTATAAAATAGATTGTGATGATAAAAAACTAAATGTATTCAATAAATATTGCTAATGTATGTAATAAAAATTAGGGCATACGAAAAAATTCACCGCCAACAATTCACTGCAGGAAAATTCATCGCCATGACAATTCACCGCGCGAAAAATTAATTGCATGAATTTTTGGCGGTTAATTTTCTGTGGCGGTGAATTGCTAGTGGTGGTGAATTTTCTCACGGTGAATTGTTGATGGTGAATTTTTCGTTGGTGAATTATTGGCAGTGAATTTTCCAAGATCCAAAAATCAAACAAATCTATGATTTTTTTCTAATTTCTAAGAATAATACATTTTAATCTAGTTGATTACATAACATAGTATGTAACTTAAATAATATAATATTATTAAATTGAAATACCTTCAAAGTTATTTGTCTTATAAACTCATAAAAAATCTTCAATTATTACATTTGTGAAATTATTAAAATATTATAAACATCACGTAAAACTATTGAAAAATAGTTAATGTACATAAATATTTATGCTAATAAGTGTTCTCTTAGTGAGGAGTACTAGATACAATAAATACATCGATGATGCAAATTAAAATAACTATAATCAAATAAAACTTGACCATACAATTCACAATGAATACATGATTGTGACATACAACCTAATATGTTGCAACAAATCCTTATTTGTGATATATGAAAAAGATCTTGACCTTACATTTATTGTATTTTCTATATATATATTAGCAACTATGAGAGCCTAACCCCAAAAACAATGTTTAACCAAACAAAGAGGTGGGATTTTTAGCTTGGCCCAGACCAGGAGAGGCCATAAATGGGGGACCTCTTCCCCAACCCAACACCCCATGCAACCCAACCCGAGGGTCCCCTAAAAAAGAAACACGGTCTACCACTATGATTTTTCTCCACACTTGGCATGGGAGAAAAGTTGCACATTGAAGGTATCCTCACACTTCTTCTTCTTCTTCCTTTGAACCACTTTCCAATCTTCTTCTTGTACTATAGACTTTGAAATCTCTTTATAATTCTCATTTGGGGTGCACTTCCCTTCAGAGAAAGCAATCATGCACTCTGACTTTCCAACCAACCCTTCTTTTTGGAGAGGAACACCATCAAAATTAAAACTATTCAACACTGATGAAGAGGAAGCCACAACCTTCAAAGTGACCTGAGATTCACTTGGTGTTTCCTTACAAGTGATGTCTTCAACAAGTTTTGGTGACACAACAAGAGCATTTCCGACTTGGAAATCCTTTTCCATCGAGTAATGATGGAGGCAACTTCTTTCCACCAAGTAGCTTAGTTTGCATGCCTATGCTTTGAACAATGGGTAGTGGGATGACCAGTGTTATATAGTACTGACAACAATGAAATGATAAACCTTCATGGTCAATCATTTAATTCCAAACCCCGTCGATAGTTTTTAGAAGATCATTCATTCGAAGATATTTTATAATTTCCATTTTCACCAAAATGTGAGCATAAATGGTGTGCAAAAAGTTTGAAGAGCCCACATCCACCCCCAAAAACTTTCCCAATGAACTACCAATGGCCTAAAATTAGAATTCAAACCAAAAATATAGAGGGAGATTTAGAAGCCTTACCCAAATTGGATCCATGTTAAAGGATTTTGTCAAAGGGTTGAAGGAGGGGTACCAAGGCTTCAACATCAAAAAATGTTACTCCTCCTAGCTCCACTGATAATCACAAAGAACAATATTCCTATCCTTAGTGTTATCAAACACCACCATGAAAAACACCCTTGCGTTGGGGTAAATTTGGACATCACCCTCCAAAACAAGGCTTTAGGGATCAGTAATCCAATGATGTAGCTCCACCAAGCATGACAAAAACCCCTAGAATCTGCCTATCAAACCCATCTCTACAAGAAATGTTACACTTTCAACCACTTCACAAGTAATATTCCCATCAAAGGAAACCGTTGGGGATGAACCAACACAATAGAGAGGCCTAGTTACCTACTTCTCATTGTAGTCCATCACACCCACCCCCATACTCCCCTTGGCCATCATACTTTCTCCAACTCCATTGTGGAGACTAGGGTTGACCAAAAAAGTCATCAACATGGCATTTCTATGAATGCCTCAACCCACCAAACTGCCCACAATGTGATAAGAAAATCTCCTCAACCAGATCCAACCTTGGAGTCCCATGTTAAACGTTGCTCATAGCCTAGAAAAACCATCTTTCATTGTAGAAGCTTCGCTCAAATATCCTGCAAGAAACCCTAGCCGCAGCTTGTGGAAGTCAAATGCAAAGGCGACATCACGAGAAACTATTCTGAAATAATATTATTTAAATAGCATAAATTATGGGGAACAAATGAGATCTTGAGCTTACATTTATTTCTCTATTCAATTTAAATTTCTTTAGCTAAAGATAAGAACTCTATTTATCCTTCATATAAATAAACATATTTCATTTATCTAATTTATCGCATTTCATTATCATTGAGAAAACTTATGAATTAAGTGTAATTGTTACTTTTTAATTAGTATACACATCTAAACATATTAGTGTTTGCACTCTATGCAATGGTATGATAATTTCTAAACTTATTCATATTTACTATATTTAAAAGAAATGCATAATAGATGAGATACAACCATTTGAATGAATAACCAATTTTTTTAATGTAAATTTCATAATTCTTGTATTTAATATTTTATCTCATAGATATGTTTTAGATGAATTCATGATCGTTTAATTATGTGTGCACACATTAAAAGTGTTTAGATCAAAAGATATTAAATAAACAATGTTTAGGCCTATGTTTCTTTAAAAAAAGTTATGGTTATAAATATGTAATGTGATATTTCCTTCTATTTTATCATGTTAGGTATGTGTATGAGTATACAATAGAAACATCCTACAACTATCATTTCTTCATAAGTGTAAAAGAGTGGTTAAATTATTTTAACTATATTACCTTTTTATTTAGCCATTACACAATGTAAAAATTACAAGTAGATAACATATCATTTTCCTTACTAAAGGAGATATATATATATATATATATATATATATGGGGAGAAAGGGACTAAGGGAGGGAGACCATATAGTTTAGTCATTCTAAACCAAAGGAAATAGGGTTCCACCTTTTGAGAGATGGAACTAGGGTTTTGGACCTCCTATTTCACTCTTAGTTCATTCAAGGAAACCCTAGAGATCCCTCAATCAAGAAACTCAATTGAGGGAAGGGCTACTAGGGAGGTTTCCTTAGGTGTGATAAAATGGGGGTTCACCACTAAGCAAATGCTTAGAAAGAAAGAAATGAAAGCAATATGCAAATCTAGCTATGTGACCTAGAAAATGGAATTTGAAATCATGTAATCAAACTAATAAACAAAATAAGACAAAGAGTACCTAGAGAAATGAAGATAACTAAGCAAGTCCTAAAAACCTTGAAAATTGTTGATTTTGAGGTGTTCTGGGACTCATACGTTAGCCTGGGTGATTTTTTCCCAGTATAGGGTTTTTGGGTAGGATCTACAATCTCTTGGTGACTGAGAAAAATCTTCTGAAAACTAGAAAAATGGTTGTACTAGGACTCATATGCCCAGACTGTTACAAAGTGTCCCACTTTTTCCCAAAGTGTCCCAAGAGAAAAATTTCAAACTTAAACTTTGCAATTCTCTGAAGCTGGATTAGGTAAGCACTTTCCTAGTAATTTCATGTAAATAGGTTGGATATATTGCTCTAGATCTGAGTTTCATTGAGCCTTGACAAAATTTTATGACAAATTTTGCAACTTTGTCATTTTGGTACTTTTGAAGGCTTCAAATCCACTTTTTCTTCAACCTATAAACCTACAATCACACAAAGAGAGGGAAAAAAATTTGTTTTGTTAAGGAATGGGGGTTTTCCTTGGTCAAACCCTATTTTGGTAATCAAAACTTAATGAGAAATGAAGCATGAATGAAATGAAATATCAAACATAAGATGAAGCAATAGAACCTTGTTTGAAACCTTGTAGATATACAAACAAGCATGAAGTGGCCTTAATGGATGTAGATCTTGATCATGATTCTTGATGAAAGATAATGCCTTTGAATACTTGAATTGATCTTGAACAATACATCACAACATTCGCTCAAAACCACATGCATGATGCATCAAGCCTTTGACATGATAATGGATCTTGATTGCTGCAACAAATGATGAAGAAATTTTCCCTTGAATGCCTTCTTGAATACTCATATACTATAATTTTCTTGTGAAATCTTAGGATGCTTGACTTAAAATTGCTAGGTTTTGTTAGGATAAATTATGTGAAAAAATCTTGTATTTATACTTGTTTATTCCAAAATTCCCAAAATTACAACACTACAAGCCAATATCAGATCTAGGATAATAAAATTCCACCAAGAATTTTATTTCAATTAGGTCTTGATTAAAGCGAGACTCATACGCTAGTTGGGGCATATGAGTCCCAATGTCTTAAACATGGGACAAAAACTCCAAGAAGTGTCTTGTTCAATGCGAAATTTGAAATCAAGTCCTAAGACCTAGGTGGGACTCATACACCCAAGGTGGCATATGAGTCCCAAATCACTAGATCTAGAACACACAACCTTGATTATTGAATTACAATTGGTTACTTGATAAGTGTCAAGATTATCCTAAGAAAAATGAATTTAATAAGGCTTGTGGATGAAAAATAGGACCAAAGAAGCCCAATTAATTAATAAATCCCTAGATTAGTGTGAAAGTGTAAAGATACACTTTACAACACCCTAAATAAGGAACAATTAGTTCCATTTAGTTTAAAAGGGCCCTAAACTTATTATGAATGTGTCAAACACATTACAACACTAAATCAAGGCAACATTAGGCTTGTTTTAGTACTAATTATTCCCAAATTAAGTGAGTAAAAGGGATACTTTTTTCATCACTACATTTAGCCCCCACTTTAGTGAGAGGAGGAACTTGCTTTAAACTTGCACTAAAGTAGACATTCAAGAGGGGTCCAAGTGTACCAATGTGGATGGCATAGAATAAAAAAGATCAAAGAAGGTGGTCAAGCCCCCAGGATCCAAGATCCTACATCAAACAAACATAAGCATAAAGGGACACACAAAAGGTGTATGATATGCACCATCAAGACACACAAATATATAGTGTCAAAAACCTAAAGAAAGAAAAGAGAAAAATAAAAAAAATAAAAAGGGGTGGATCAATCCTCAACCATTTTTCCAACATGATGTGGATCAGATCTAAGTTGTTTTTCCAAAACAAACACTCACTCTAAGGCAACAAAACTTCAGGTTGTCCATTAGGCGAGTATCCAAAAATGGTGGCTTAGTGATAAATTCATGCCTCTATATCAAAAAATCATCATGCAATGAGAAATTCATTCCCTCATTTAGGCTTCTCATCACAATAACCATACCAAAGCTATCCCTCTGATAACTTCAATAGGTCACCACAAAATGAAACTTTGAGCTTCACAAGTCCTAACAAGTTGTGTTAATCTCACTTATGAACATTTACGCATGTAAAGGATTGTTCAAAGGGATCTTTGCTTAATCTTTGTAAGGTATCTTCTTAGGGGACATCATGCCTAATGTCTCCAAGAGAGGAAAATTCAAAGAATTATCATGCTCTGAGAGGAAATCAAATCCAATGACACCACCAAGAAAAGGATGCATCGAAAGAAGAAAGAAAATCACACAATGAAACATGAGTGTCGATGTATGCCCCCACTTTAAAGTGGTTGCTAACACTATTGTTGTGATAAATTGCTTTAAAATAGAAGAAGACATGAGAGCTTATTTGTAAAACCATATACCAAGTCATGTGTTCCTAAATGAGACTACATCATGGATAAGGGGTTTTCCCCAAAATGCAACTAAAGATAACTCAATATGTCACATGCAAGCCAACTTAAGGTGTGTTGTCCACATCCCAAGCTTGCTCTTATATATAAATGGAAGGTGTTCAACTAGCCAAAAGAGACAATGACAAGTTCCATATGAGGAAAAGGCTACCTAACCCCCTTCCCCCCACTTATTGCAAGACAAGGGTGAGCTAAGATGATTGATGAAAAACATAGAAATAAATATCAATTACAAGAACTAGGTGCATCAACGCAATGAAGAGCACCAAAATCCTTAAGATGTTGAATTTTACTACTCAAAGCCTTACATTCATTAGTATAATGACCATGAGCTCTATGATATGCACGAAATGAACTCTTTTAGTAGATTTTTTTGGTATTCTTGGAGGGAGAGATATCAAGCAATCTTGGAGGAGTCTCAACAAGATACTATCTTGATCAAAAGTAGAATATGTTCCTTTATTTTGTGACAAATATATCTCTTTACAATATGTCAAGCTTACACAAGACTCTTTATATGGTGATATTTTGTACTCTTCTTTAAAGGAAGGTGTAAAATCTAACGAGCTCCATCATTAGTGTTTTACGTGATGACATTGATGTTAAGTGAAGATTTCTCTATTTCTTTTGTTTCTTTCAAACGATAATAATCAAGACCACTAGTGTATCAGTTTAGGATGCACTAATGTTAAATTTGGCTTAGAAGAATCTTTTGTAAGAGTTTAATATTGAGTGAAGGCTTGTTTGTCTCTTTTTAGGGACAATAACCAAGACCATTAGTTGTTTCTTGCATGTTAGGCTCTATAGGGATAGGAATACCTTGTTCTCTAGCACCACATCCTTTTCCACCATACCCAAGTTGTTTCATAAGTTCATAACCTCTTCCATAAAGATTTTTCATTTCTTTTTGATTTGGTGGTTTCTCATAATCAGCTTCATTAAAGTTTGTTGTGTAATTTGCTTCTTCTTCTAAAGTGGTTGAAGTGGACGCTTTCAAATCTTGTGTTGACATTACCACTTTTTCTTTTCCCTTTTCAAACACTTTTGTTATGATCTTGTATTTTCCCATGAATGTTGGTGTGAAATTTAAGGAACCCCAATCATTTTTTAATAGCTTTGTGACTTCCTCAATATGTTTTTCTTTGTCTTTCTATTACACGGGTTCCACTTGTACAATTGTTGTCAATGTTTTTAAAGAATTTTCCTTACCTTTCTCAATGTTGAAACAATTGTACATTAGAAGGGATAGGAACTTGTTGTAAATCACTTTGAATCATGTTATGATAAATAGGTGAGGCTTGAATAAGGTCCCATAAGGATATCTTAGCAGGAGTATTCTTTAGTTGTTCAACAAGGTCATACTCCTTTCCACTTTGTAGAGGCAAACGAGGAGCACTAGGCAAGATAGGATTAGGCAGTGGGAGGGATGTTGGAGTTGTTTTTCTTGGTTGTAGATTGTTTCTAGTGTTATATGTATGAGAAATAGTGTTATAATTCAATTGTTTTGAAACATTATTCTTAGGTGGTTCGAGGATGGGGATGGGTTTTTTTTGAGTTTGCGGTTGTTGTGAGGTTGGATAAATGATAAGTTCAAGCTTAGGATAATACTTCAAGGGATGTCTAATGTGTATAACCTCATAATATTTATTCTTATTTTCATGATCTTTTAGTGAATGGGATTCTAATTTCACTTCATCATCTTCATCTAAGGAAGTCACATCACCATTGTTTGAAAGACATGTGTCAATGTTCTCATTGTCTTCCACCATGATATCCTCCCTAGTAGGAGAGCTTTTAGGAGAACTACAAACTAGATGTTCATGAAATTCAATCTTTGGTTCTTCTAAAATAACTTCATCACAAGTAGGGGAGTCATCTATGATTGGATTATCTTGCTTATCAATGATGATATCCTCTTGTTCAATAATGTTTTTCATAGTAGGGAAGAGAAACAAGTAGGATTCTCATGGAACTCAATGATTGGTTCTTCTAACACCAAAATCTCTTCGTCGTGAATAGGAGAGATATTAGGAGAAGACCAAATTTTATTTTCATGATAGTCCATTATTGCATTCTATTTCATTAAATCATTCTCATAGCGAGGGATATTAACTTTTTCTGAGCATGCTTAGAAATCTAAAATACTAACATTGTTTGACCAAAAATGAAAAGTTCTTCTAACCATCTTATGCAATGCTTCAAGAATGTAAACAATGTATATCTAAAGATGAAAAGTAATTTTATCCAATTTATGCAAAGCTTTAAGAATGCGAACAATATGTATCCAAAAAAGAAAATCACTTTCATCAAACTTATGCAAAGCTTCATAAACATAAACATTGTGTATGCAAAAGTGAAAAGTACTTTTATCCATATTATGCAAAGTTTTAGAACTGTAAACATTTTTCAGATATGATGGTTTTTGCTACTAAAATGATTTAGGAAGGATTCAAAAATGACTACACTAAATGGATTTTTTTTGAAATAGATGCATAAAACAAAAGTTCCTGAAAATTTCTAGACTTGTACTATAGGCTACAATCAAGCCTAGGAAGTACAAAAATCACCAGAAAACTCAAAAAAAATGGTTTTTGCAGGCCTCCAAGGACTCATTCCTTAACTAGGCCTATGAGTCCCTGGGTTTTTGACAAGTTCAAATAGTGAAAAATAGACAACAAAGAACACCTAGGAATTTGGGAAAAAGACCTGTACCAGGACTAAATCGCCTAGATGGGCGAATGAGTCCCGATTAGGGTTTTTATACCAAATTCAACAAATTTTGAGTTGTTTCTAAGGTTTCTTGATTGTATGTTGACTTGATTGTTTTCAATTATATATTTTCAATGAAATTAAATGATTTAAGATGCTAAAATGCAACCTATATGTACCTTTCACTAATGTAATGATTTAGGAACCTAAAATAAATTAACTAATGCAAGATCTAATGTAAAGTTAAAGTAAGCTAGATCTAGTGGTGCGGGAGCACCTAGGTCCAGGGAGCTTTTGAAGTGAGTTTTGTTTTGTTGTGCCTTTTGGCATTTGGTTGATCTGGATGATGTTAATTGTGTTTCCTCATAAGGTCATGTAGACCATTAGTGGTGACTTAGGGATGGTTTTTATTAGTTGGAAGGAGGTTAACAAGAGTTAAGTAGTTTTAACTCTTCATTTTGGATAAATTGTAAAAATTGCCTAAGTGCTTGAAAACACATTGGGTTTTACAAAAATGCATTTTAGGTCATCTAAGCCTCGACCCAAGAAGCTTAACTATTTGGGAGGCATATTTAGGTGGCTCAACCTTTTACAAGGTTGGAAAAAGTTTTGTATGGGTATGTTTTCAGTGGAAGAAAACAACATTCTTACCATTATTTTTACGGTTTTATTTTTTTTGCAGGCTTAAATGGATTAAACAGTGTTAGCTTTGATCTGTATAATGTAGTTTAGGTTGTATCCAAGCATTTTGGAAGGTTAAGAAGTTTCTTAGTTGCATTTATAAGTTTTTATTGTACATAGTTTTATTTCTGCTCAAGTTCTAGTCTAAAATAGACTGTATTTTGAAAATGTGGTGCTAGGACACTTTTCCTCCATAAAATCTGTACGGCCTTTTGGAAATAGTGCCTAGTCACCATGCTTGTAAATATGGTTGTAAATAGGGTTTGTGTGAGTTCGTTGGTGGCTAGAAAATAGATGCCCTAGGCGAGCCAGAGCAGGCCCGGTTGGGGCAGTCTTGAAGAAAAAGTTCCATATTTTGCAGGGGAACAAAAATCTGAGCGAAATTATTTTTGTAGAATTTAAAGAAAGGTCTTAGGTATGCTTAGAGGTCAGGAAATAGTTCTGGAAGATCATCTTGTGAGAGCATTCTTTGACAGTCTTCAATCAGCTCTATGAAATTTAGAAACCCTAGGGTTCTTGTGCATTTTTGTGTCTAGACAGCATACAGCCTGAACAGGCTTGAGACCACAAGATTCTTGGAGGTGAGGGTAGGGGAAACACCATTCCTAAGCCAAGAACCTAGATCCTTGGTGGGTTTAGGAGGAAGAAGCATCAAACCCCTGTTTTAGAGACCTAATTGGGGGCTCAAGGCTATTAGCCTTTCAAGCCCTAGGAAGGAACCTTGAGGAAGCGATGGAAAGTTGGAGGATTGTGGTTACACAAGGACCTTAGATTGGTCATTTTGAAGTTCTTGAAACACCTTTAAACCCCTGCAAGAACCTTGAAGAAGTTTGAGGTTATTTGGCCTTTAGGGCAGATTAAGGGCCAAAGAAGAGAACATGGTGAAGCACCAAGATTTTCTTGGAAAAAGGACAACAAGTGGATAGAAGAGGGATTGGTCAAACAACCAAGGGTTCTTAGGTAGAAGCAGGGACCTATAGGTTAGCTTGGTGGAGCAAGGCACCAAGGGGGTCTATTGAGGAAAGGCCAAGAGCGGGAATTAGTGGTGGTTTCTCCCGAAATTACCTTCTATCAGGAGACTATTTTGACTGAAATTAAAAGTCTTGGAGAGCATATAGGGGTAGTTTTGATGATTTTATGGTGTGTAAGGTCATTGTTTGACCTTTTCAGCATATTGGAGTCTTTTTGGAAAAAGATTCATTTGCTATATTTTTGGCTTTTTGGAGGCATCTGACCCAAATTAGTTTCTTGATAGTTTTTTAGTGGATTTTTGGAGGGAGTTGGAGATATAGTCAATTAGTTGTCTTGTTTACACTTAAATTTTCACCTTGTTCAATTTAGAATCCAACAATTTAGTGAAACATGGGAAGACCTTTGAAGCTGTGGGTTACTATAAGTAGAGGTCAACCTTTGGAGAAGGTCGACTTCCTTTGAATGTGTATCACCTAATCTACTGATTTCTTGTAAGGAAAAGGGAGAAGGATTTCTGAAAATGACTAATATTGAAAAGCATAAAATAAAGTGATACACCAAACTTAATGGGAGATAATGAGACTTAGAATCCTACACTTTGTTCTAATCTGACAGAAATTTAGTTTACACAACTTGTTACAACAATGTCCATACATAATTTTTTTACTGAAAGATCAAATACTTTGACTTGCAACATGAGGAAAAAACTCACAATAAGAAAATGGTTGTACTTAACTAACACAATCAATAACTTGAATGAGCATGCTAATTACATAAAAGGTACAAGGCATGAGACAAAACTATAATGAAACTAAGTACGTTTACAAGATAGTTTGATCAATCACAAAGCATGCATTAAAATGGAAGAATAAGATGGTGAAGAATTAATTCTAGAAATGAGTAAGGTAAACTGTATTCAATACCTCCAAGAGTTACAAAAGATGTAAAATCTATGCCAAAGGACTGTGAAAGTCATTGTGTCTCTAATCTGCATAATCAAAACTACTCAATAAAGAGTTACAAATGAGAATATATCATGTCCAAGTAGCTCCACCAAAAGGGGCTCTAGAAGCTTCATGAATTCAGATGCCTCTTAAAATCCAAAAATATAGCATCCATATCCATTTCAAAAGGCATCAATATGCATGAAAAGGTCTTGTTTGACCAAGTCAAACATAAAGGCACAAGAAAATAATGCCTAGATACCATCCTTGTGTTTCAAAACTGAAAAATCATGCCTATATTTACTCCAAATGTTGGGTAAACAAACTCCAACTCTCCAAGATCCTCTCAAAAGACATAACTCAAAGCATATCTCTTCATTTCTCCTCCTAAGACTTAGTCATATGCATACACATGCTCCTATTTTTCATTTGTAAGAAATAATTATTTAAATCAAATGGTTTATAAAACACCATTTAATATTAAATCATTTTACAATATATTCAAATGCAAAAATATAAGACTCCACCCTAGGCATCGGTCATGATAGCAAAAGGACTCAGTCAACATTATATTTGAAAGCCTAAGTTAAAAGAAACAAAGGCATGAGGTATTAGTTTGCAATGGATTTAAAAAAAAAACAAGTAGAAAAGTCATAACTACCATCGGCCTTGGAATAGGGTTAGAAACCCTAGAATGAAAGAAAAAGATGTGAAAATTCATTTCATTTTCACAAAGCTTCTCAAGGAAGCTATGTGCCCGCCAAGGGTTTTTGTTATTGGAGCTCATGTGTGAATGCCTTGATGAAATAAAAGTTTCAGAGGCATCTCTTTGATGTTTACTGTCGATTTCCTTCACTCACAAACTTTGGTAAGTAATTTCTAATAAGAAAACCTCCATTTGACTCGTCCTTTTTTGATGAGAAGGCCTTCATGGCTATAGCTCTGAGTTTTTCCTCCTTAAACAAAAGGTTCTTTGTCTTTATTATGTACTTGATCTCCTTTAATGTGCTTGGTTGTGCCTCATCTGGTATTCTCCTATAGTTTATGCAACACAAAATACAAATAATTTTCCATGGAAGACTTTTCATGTGTAAATGGCCATTGATTTATCTACAGGTCACGACCATGGTATTTTTATCTTCTCATTTCTGATGTTTCTTTGATATTTTGCATCTGTATTGCAAGAATCACATATGTCCTGAGTCTTTCATTAAATTTGTTTATTTCTCACAATGCAAAAACTTGATACCATATGGAGAAAACTTGTACTTTCATGGCATGATTTTCACAAGATATTTTTGGTTTGAAATATTGTAATATAGAAACCCTTCTGTTATGCAAAAATAAATATTTCTTGTATATCTCCATGCTTTAGCCATATGTAAAATCTCTTTGTATTCCATTTTCTGGGTTTGTCTCGAGCTAGGGTTTTTGAGTGTGTACATCTTCATCAAGATGGTTATGGCTCGGCCGAAGAGGTTTTTTTTTATGGAATTCTAAAATAAAACCCCATCTGGGTTTGCTCAAGAAATTCTCATAACTCTTGAGATCTATCTTAAACTTTGGGTTCAATTATTCCTTCCATTTATGGCTGTAGGGGTTCTTCTATGCTTCTGGGTATAACCAAAAAATACTTTTTTTTTAAAGCACTTTTGTATGAGATACCATAAGTTTTTGTTTGATCACAGTGAAGATGACTTTTCCAAAAATATTATACTCGCCATGTGTTTGTCTCTCATGCTATCTATAGACTAAGATGAAGCTCTACATGCCATAACTATGTCTTGTTCATATCACCATGACATCTCTATTCATTATTAAGTTGTCATACTTTTGTATATTTCTATGTGACAAAGCTTCAAGGTTACAACCTGCATGAACTGATTGCAAGTTAAAATTTGTAAAGAATAGATTTAGCCTTGAGCTATACCCACTGCTCTGCGTTTCAAAGAGCTTCATTACTGATGACATAGTCATCACTGTTACTGTGTATTCATGATTGTTGATGACTTGCTTTACATAGCTTAAAATTTAACTTATCATTTCTTTGCTATATAAACTGTTATGCAATGCTACAACATTGGATAGCTTTTCTTCAAATTTGGTGCATAAGAACATTGATTTTTAGCTTCATTTGAGAGATTAAGATAGGCCAATGATGCATATTTGAGCTGTATGGAGATATTGATTATTGTTGATCCTTTCTTCATTTGCTTATTGTTCAAGGTTGCACTCAACCATCATAGCATTTTTTGTATATCATTTGCTATTTGTTATAATTTATTTCATGTACTTGAATGCTTTTGATGAAGGTGTTCCTGAAGCCCCTTGAACCGCTTCAATTATTATCATTGACAATAAGGCCTTATGTATGCCTGCTCTCTATCATTCTATGTTATATTGATGCATTTCCCTCTTAAATAAGCTCAAATGATCTCATTATCTGATAATTCAACATGTCAAGCTCAACCCTTGAGGGAGCTACATTTTAACCCACATGCTGAAATTTGAATAAAACAAAGATATGATTACACCTGTAGCTGCACATGAAGCAAACAAGTTAGAAAAACATGTATACATGGATAGGGTGAATGTGTATGTAATGTTTGTAATCAGTCATTGCTTAGAGCATGATCTAACACCATTGTTAATGTCATATGCAGGCCTAGGAGCGGAATGGTGCTAGAAGAGACAAATGAAGCTCAGGATAGCAATAGACACTTGAGAACGAGTCAAGACCAGTCATTCATAGGCAATGGCTAGTTACTTTCCTTCTATGCACATTCATTTTTTCTCTTTACTTATTCACGCATATATTGTTCATGATTTGTATTGAATAAGCAAAGGTTAGTCTCATGGATTGTATGAGACAATGTACACTTATACATTCAATAAAGATTACTTTGTTATGAAAAGATCATAATTTTTCTTCTATTATATGCATGTGTATAAATGCAATGATTTGTAGTTGTAATCTTTCTGGATTTTTATTTGTACATCTGGATGTAATGTAGGAAAGATAATAAAATGAATACCTCATTTTCTTTGTTTAAAATCAACAAGCTCAACCTTATTTGAGCTGTAAGTGAAAAATGCGTAACATGTCTCATTTGTACTTAGTTCTGATTATACATTTTTGTACTTAGTGAATTTTTCAGTCCTTTGGAAGATTTTGGCATACTTTGTAACTCTTTTGGACATGAATAACAGTGAAGACCTTGGACATCAGTGATTGGAGTTTTTTCCTTCTTGTTCTTTGCTTTATTGTGTGCACTTAGTTGATTTGATCAAGTTATTTTGTGAGGTATTATTCATCTCCTCATAGCTTTGTCTCATATTTAGCACCTTTATGCAAAAGTATGTTAATGCAAGTTATAATTTGTGTCAAAGATGCAAATAGCTTTTAGCTGTGAAGTTATCTTCATCCTAGGAGTTTGAGCATTAAGACCTCCTTATAAAATATTTATGCAAAGACATTCAAAAGTGAGTTGTGCAAGTTTTGATTTCAATCATTGTGAGCAAGTATTTTTAATCTGAGCTTTGTGTCCTATTTTGGTTTGGTGTATCACCTCTTTAGTTTTCATTTTCAATATTTTTAGTTTACACATTCTCTCTTCCCTTTTCCTTGTCAAATAGTAGAGTGATCTAGATGATAACCATTTAGGAAGCCAACCTTTTCCAAAGCTTCATTCTCACTTCAGGTTACCCACTACCTAAGAATGTTCCCATGTTTCAATAGATTGTTGAACCTTAAGTTTTAGTAGGGTGCAAATCTAATTGATAACAATTTTGGCACACCTAGTGGGACTGTCGAATCAAGATAGTAGTATAAAAATATATGTTATGTTGGTTTTGATATGCAACCAGTTGGTTTCAGACCTTAGAGAGGTTAAATCTGCATATTTGGCTACTCTGAGTGTGTAGGTTAGCAAAAACCAGTGCAAAATAACATATGAAAAGGATACAAATGAGAGGAAGTGGTGTTCCTTTTGAATATTTAGAGTTGTCACCGCCTAGAAGACAAGGTAGGACAGAAAAAGAAACTCATGTTTTATCAAAGAGAGTTCATTCAACACTGCCTAGCTTCAAACTAGCAATAACTCTTGCTAGTATTTCAATACCTTTAGTTTCTATGTCTGTTAATTCAGTTCAAACCAGACCAATGGCAAGAAATCAACCCTTTGTGACTTTTAATGGGGGCATCCCATTAAACTTATCACAACATAATGATATTCCAGTGGCAGCCCTTAAAGATATTCCTTTTTTCATTGGAGAGGACCAAACTACGCCTGTTGAACACATAAAAGATGTAGCTAACCTATGTTCATTGCATCACATAACACAAGAAGATGTAGCCATTAGACTGCTAGTAGCATCTTTTAAGGGAAAAACCCTTCAACGGTTTAGGAGTTTAGTTGTTAATTCAATTTCTACATGAGATGAGCTTGGGAAAGTTTTTTGTAAGCATTTTGAAGACAAGTATGATCACTTGTCATTGGTGGAGCAACTCACTACCATCAAGAGGGCTCCCCATGAATATATGACATACTTTAATTTCTACTTCCATAAGTCTTGGGACATAATTCCACAGAAGATCAGGCCCTCACTTGAATATGCCTTTCTATATTTTTTGAGGTCCTTAAATAGTGAGAATGTTGTTATGATACAGTCCATGGGTGGGAACACATTACCACAAGCCTATGATATAGAAATTAGAGCTAAGAATAGCCTCATACAAGCTGGAAGAATTGCTCCTGGACCTCCTATGCCCATATTTCTAGACATACAACCTCCTATGACTTTTCCAACACCTCAAATATCCCCTTTACCAACTACCATTAGCCAGGAAGTTGTTGTTCCAAGTTCATCTCAATGTTAGGAGCCACAAGAAATAAAAAGCAGTCAACAAAAGATTGAGAATATAGTTTAGACTTTTGGTAATGAGCTAGTGAGTATTAAGAAACAATATTTCCAAGGTTTTAAGTCCTATCAACCTCAAAACCAAGGTCAGAATCAGCCGTACCAAGCTAGCATACAACCATATCAGGGAAACTATCAAGGTGCAAAACAAAATGTCAATCAGAGGCCTTTTCAACCATATAATCTAGCTCCAATCAATTTAGCCAAAGATCTTGTTCTAGTTCAGAATAACCTTGCAGCTGACTATCAGTGGTGTTTTCCTTGTAACCAACCCCACAATCAAGCTACATGTTCAAATGGGGTTATCAATCAAGCATTGATGGTGCATAATGCATCAAATATGAAAAATGTGCCTAATGAGGAGTCTCCACAACAGCAAAATCTCCCTCCAATTGATACAACTCTCTTGAATTGGCAAGGAGAGGAATTCTGTGGAGTGCATAGGGATGATTCTCTAGTTGTAGCTAATACAAGAGCTAAAAAGAGGGCTTTTGAGATTGAATAATCAACAAACAAAGAAAAGGAAGTTTTTGTACCATCGACATCTCAAGGGCCACACATACTACAAAGAAATACACAAGGTGCTACTAAGGAGCAACCTCACTCGCAAATAGACCCTGCTATTGCAAGGACTCATCAAAAGGTAAACATTGTTGTTCCTTTCAATATTATTGAGAATATGAAAAAAATGAATGTGACAATGTCTATGTGGGATTATTTATCCATCTCAGGCCAAAAAGATTTGTTACAATTTTCTTTGTCTGATTTGAGTGTGTCTAGTGATGTTTCAGTTGACCAAGTTAAAGTTGTTTTTACAAATACACCTCAGGACAATAGTAAAAAACAAGGTAAAGATGTCAAACTGCCCCCTTTTTATGTATCTTTGATAATAGGGGATAAATTGGTTCACAATTGTATGGTAGATTCATGGGCTAGTAGCTCTGTTATGCCCAAACAGATTGCTGATAGGTTGGGTTTAAAGTATTAGCCTCTTGAAAAGGGTCTAGTCCAGCTTGATGGGTCAGCCATTAACACCAGATGTGTCATTAAGGATGCAAGTCTTAATATACTTGCCTGCCCAAACTTTTCCATTCCCCAAGACATATTTGTCATTGACTTACCACCTTATTTCACATTATGCTTATCAAGAGATTTCACTATCAAAATAGGAGGTTATTTGTCTTCAGATTGGTTCCACATGTTGTTTAGGACTAGATATGGGACAAAAGTAACCATAAAATCTAAGTCACTTTCCAAAGACCACATTGAGCCTTATATATCAAGCACTATTAATGCCAATTGTGTTGTTTTTGATGATAATGAGCTTGTTTCTGCTCAATAATTGCAAGCTGAAAGTGTACTGGATATACTCTTAAATGAGTGGGCAGTAGAAAATATTATGGATAATCTAAATGACAACATTGAAGAAACTGGTTTGGAGGTATATATGTTGCATGAATCTGATGCAGTTATCCCAAACCTTGAAAAG
The DNA here is from genome assembly GCA_007258455.2 of Sequoia sempervirens. NCBI lineage: Eukaryota > Viridiplantae > Streptophyta > Pinopsida > Cupressales > Cupressaceae > Sequoia > Sequoia sempervirens. The sequence goes on from VDFB02328934.1 coordinate 22,597, forward strand.
AAAGTGGAACAATAGTTAGGACAACAGGATGAAGTGTGGAAGATGTTCTTTAATGGATCTAGAAGCAGGAATGGAGCTGGTGGGGGTGCAATGCTTGTGTCCCCACAAGGTGACAAATATTATTCTGCTTTCAAATTTGCTTTCTCTTGTTCTAACAATACTGCTGAATATGAGGGTTTGATTCAGGGCTTGGAATGGGCAAGGAAAAGAAAGATAAGTTGCCTTTAGGTATTTGGGAATAGCGAGTTGATAGTCAATCGGGTAAGAGGCTTGAATGTGATTAAAAATGATGTGCTTAAGTCTTATAAGCATAGGGTGTGGGATATGATAGAGGAATTCGATGCTTTTAATTTGATTTCCATTCCTAGGAATCAGAATAAGCATGCAGATAGGCTAGCTACAATAGGTGCTCAGTTTGATATACCTAATGATATTAAGAAAGAAAAGGTGAAAAAATACGTTAAGGTTGTTGTAAGGCCTTCTATTCCTGATAATAACATTCATTGGCAAGTGTTTGAGAGTGATGAACAAGTGCTGATTTTTTTGCTTGAAGAAGATGAGTTTTCAGTGGCAAACCAGGAGAAGCTTAAGCAACAATATGATGATCAAGTCATTTAGTTGAGAACTAACAATATGCCCAAGGGTCTAGTTAGAATCCATCTATAGCACTGATGTTCAGCTCAACAAGAGCAAGACCAACATGTAGGTCAAGGTGGAACATTATGAAGAGCTTGAGATATTCAAAGATAAGCTCCTTAAAATTGGTAAAATCTGTTCACAAGTAGATAGGCAAGCTTTTATTGCTCTTTGTCAAGAATTTCAAGATCTATTTGCATGGGAGTACTTAGATTTAAAGAGATTTGATCTCCAGATTTCCCAACATACCATATAATTAGAGCCAAATGCAAATCCTGTTAAGCAGAAACATAGGCCTTTAAATCCAAAACTTGAGCCCCTTATGATAAAAGAATTGACCAAGCTGATTGAGGGAGGCATTATTTTCCCAATCAAGCATACCTCGTGGGTCTCTAACCTTGTACCAGTTAGAAAGAAAAATGGAGAAATTAGTCTTTGTGTAGACTTTATATACCTCAATAGAGCCTCATTAAAAGATCATTATCCAGAACCCTCTATGAAGAAGATCCTTCAAGTAGTTGCTGGTTTAGAAATATTTTCTTTACTTGATTATTCTAGTTATAATCAGGTATTAGTTAAAGAGGAAGACGAATGCAAGACTACCTTTACCATAAAATGGGGCACTATGGCCTATAAAAGAATGCCATTTTGTTTGTCTAATGTTGGTGCCACCTTTCAGAGGGCCATGGACATGGCATTTCAGGGGATGATTCATAAATTGGTGCTTATATATCTTGATGACATAGTAGTATTTTCCAAAAATGGAGATGAGTATTTTTTCCATTTGAGACAAGTGTTTGAGAGGTGTAGGGAGTTTGGTATATCCCTTAACCCCAAAAAATGTATTTTTGTTGTTCATGAAGGAAAGCTTCTCGGACACATAGTGTCAAAATAGGGGATCACCATTGATCTACAGAGATTAAGTGTTATCTTAACCTTGTCTTTACCCAATAAGGAGGCCTAATCAGTAGCTCCTACCTTGGTAAATCCAAACTTTTCAAAAGATTTCATTCTATATGATTTTGGTAGCATAGATACCATTTCTACAATGTTGGTACAACAAAATGATAATGGTTTAGAACAACCCATTGCCTTTTTCAGTCAAGGTTTATAGGATTATGAACAAAGGTATACTTTTGTGGAAAAGCATGTACTTGCTGTTATTAGAAGTCTGAAAAATTTCAAGCCTCTAATTTTTAATAACAATATACATTTAATGGTTGCTTATCCTAGTGTGAAGGAGTTTTTGTTGAATAGAGACCTGAATGAAAAGAGGGTTGGGTAGATTACAAAGGTAATGGAGTATGACATAAACATAAATATAACTAAGCTTGTGAGGGGAAATGGGTTGTGTGAGCAGCTTTCTACCAAGTCTAAAAAGGAGCTAGAAACATGAAAGGAAATGGTTTTGGTTACTGTTGATGAACCTACAATTGCTGCACCAACAATAGGTGCAAGTTGGGTACAAGATATGACTCAATTATTGTAAACAGGTGAGTGTCCACCAAGTTTAGATAAGGCTAGGAGGAGATATTTCATATTGTAGTACATCCCCTATGTACTGGTTGATAATGTTCTTTTCAGAAAAGACCTTAATGGTGTGCTATTAAGGTGTATTGATCATGATCAAGTGGATAAAGTGCTTCATGAGTTCCATGATGGAACTGCTAGGGGTCATTTTTCCCCAAGAACCACTACATGGAAGATAATGAGAGCTGACTATTATTGACCAAGCTTATTTAAGGATTCCCATGCTTGGGCAAGGAGATGTGTGAAATGTGCCATTTTTGCAAGAAAAGAGAGGCTGCCAGCTTTACCCTTGCAACCAGTTCAAGTGGAACAACCCTTCATGAAATGGGGAATTGATTTCATAGGTGCCATTAATCCACCTTCAAGTGCAGGCCACAGGTGGGGACTTACTACAACCAATTACTTTACAAAATGGACTGAGGCAGTGGCTTTAAAAGAAGCCAATGAAAGTGATGTATTGAACTTCTATGATGATTTAATAACCAGGTTTGGAGTACCTAAATCAATCATTTCAGATAATGCTTTAGCATTTTTTGGGTTCATAGTAAGTGATTGTGCTATTAGAAATGACATTCATCTAAATACATCATCAAATTATTACCCACAAGGTAATGGTTTGGAAAAATCAACAAACAAGAACCTGATAAGGATTATTAAAAGAATCATGGAGGATAATCATAGAAATTGGCACACCAAGTTGAAATCTATCTTGTGGGTAGATAGGATAACTCCCAAAAGGTCCATTGGGAACTCCCCATATGTGCTAGTTTATGGTAAGGAGGAAAGATTTCCTTTATTAGTGGAACTTCCAACTCTTGATATTATGCACCAACTAGAGATGTTTGAGGAAAAGGACCCAATGGCAGTTAGATATGCTCAGCTCATGGAGCTAGAGGAGATAAGAGATAAGGAAATGAAGTCCTTGGAGTATCATCAACTCCAAACAAAAAGAGTCTTTGATAAGAAAGCAACACCCAAAGTCTTTAGAGAGGGTGATGTTGTGCTCAAATGGGATGAATTGAAAAGCATGCCAGGAAAGCACTCCAAGTTTGACATGTGGAGTGGCCCATTTGTTATTATTAAATGCAAAGAGCATAATGCATTCCAATTATCAAAGATGGATGGAGAAATTTTTCCTATTCAAGTTAATGGGATACACCTCAAATGGTGTTTTGAGGTTTGATCTGCATTGTACATTCTAGATTAGGAGTTTTGTTTTCAATAAGTGTTGTTGCACCATAGTTTAGATGCAAGTTTTCATTTCCCCTAAGTGTTGCTCAACACAGTTAGGTAGTTTTCCTTCTGAGTTTTTGTGTTTGAATAAGTTTCCAAGGTATCATGTATTGATCTAGTAAGTACAGTAATGTACATGACTGTTTTGAACTTGTGTTAGCTTTTAGGTGACTCAGTACCCAATGGATAAGCTTCAGGTAACTAGTTAGGATGTTTAGTAGGAAAACATATAGCAAATGTCACCAAAAATGTTGCCTATTTTTACTACTAGCCCAAATAGGTAGTGTTGTTTATATTTTTACAAGTGAAAAGAAGGTACATTTTTAATTCTGCTATGTCACATTCATGTGCATAAAGAAATATCAGAAGACTACAATACCACATTGCATTATGCAGATGCATATAACATAGGAGAAAGTGCACAATCTTTAAAAAAAAATGTAATCTTTATTGATAATATAAATGTATGGTGTCCCACACAAGTCGTGGGACTAACTATCTGAATGCATTTAATGGAAAAAAAATATACATTTATAGATACAAAAGAGAAAGAATGCACATAAAGAGAAAGTGGACATGTCATTTCCTGAATGATGACTCCTGGTTGCTTTGTTCTGCATCATCTTTGGTCCCTCTTGCTTGTCCTGCTTCCAGTTGATGCTCTCCTTGCTGATCCTAGGTTCCCTAGATTTGTGTTAGAATAGTGTGGATCTATGCATTTCAATAATGCAAGTTGCAATTGAAACCTTATTGTAGAATAGTGAGTAATGCTTACTCAGTAAACCTCAAATGAGATGATTAAGTTGCTATGAAAGTGAATGAACTTGTACATGTATGAAAAGGAAAAAGGCATTATCATAAGCATTGCAATTAACATTTCAATCAAATTTTATACAAGGGGTACAAAGTGTGAGAGATAGCCTTGTTTTGGTTATACTTCAAAAGTAGAATAATGAAATGTAAGATGCAGTGATGTGAAGACATGACAATGAAACAAAAACTATTTTTCTCTTTTCATTCCAGAGGATGTAGAGCTAAGATCATGTTACAAATACAAAGTAGATTGGAATTTCTATTGCATCTACAGTTTCAGAAAGGGAAAACATTAAATGCCAAATGGAGGAGCTATGTGATAGTAAGTAAAAAATAATGCATAATGGTAAATGATCAAATTGCTATGCATTTTTCTCTTTGAAATTATAAGAATAGAGAATTTCCTCATATTTTAACAGAGATTTGGAAGGAATTTGTTAAAATGATAAAAGCAACAGTGACCAATGCATTGAAGCAAGATTGCATTTTGAGCACAATATGGAAGCAACAAATAAACTATGAGGAAACATCCTATTACTATTTATTAAATATGAAAAGCTATTGCAACATGCAAGTAAGATCTACAAGAAAAATGGAATCCTTTTCAAAGTAAGGTTTGTATCAAAGCCAAAGCCTTGGTAATTTGCAAGAAATTAAAATAGGAATGGAGGTGCGAAGAGTTAGAAGTTTGCAGAGTGAAACAATCAAGGGCTCGGGTTTTAGTAACCCAGTAGCAACTTTTGACACCTGTAAAACAAAATATGGTTGTGGCAATTGGAAAGAGATGGGAAAAATATAAGCTACAAAGGAACATGAAAAATTAGTTTTGTGCTCTCATGGTCGTGACCTAAGAGAGGTTTTTATTTAGCCACGACCTATCATACAAAGAAGTTTCCCTTTCAAAAAAAATTTGAAAATGAAAAAATATAGAAGGAAAAGAGAGGTTCGAGTCATTTGATGTGTACAAACTCTCTGGAGAAATCAACTGCAAAGCATGGCCGTGACCATGAAAATCAGAAGATGTTCATATTTTTTGCTAGTGAAACCTCAAATGTCTACAGTAAATGCAAAAGGAAAACAAAAGATGCACAAAGAAAATCAACATATTCAACATTTTTGTTTTTCCAAGCTCTTGAGATCTACAAGTGAAAGCAAGAGAAGTAATCGTGTTTCTATAATAGAGCTCGAGGTCAAGCCTTTTACCTTCAGAAAATGAAATTAAATCACTAAAAATACTTACAGAAGCTTACCTTAAGCTTGTTTGTGTAGTTTGGACAAAAAAGTCTATTGGATAAGCTACTGTAGCCACAGGGTCCACCATGAGAAATGAAGGGAGGAGCTGCATCAAACCCTAGCCACCGGTCTTGAAGACTCCATAAGCTGTGTGTAAAAATGAAATGACTTTTGCATATTTTGCATTGGTTTTGAGTTTAGGGTTTAGAACCCTATCTTTTAGCCAATGGCATAAGGTTATTTTTCACCTTTGTTTTTTTTATAAATATATCCATACAGACTAGTTCACCCATGGGCTAAGACTTAAGTCTTACACCCTATGTTTATTTTACCCTTGTATATGCTATGTGGGGGGTCTTATGACTTGTTTTATTTTGACCCATGAATGGTCGAACTACTTGTAGTTTTGCATTTGTTTGAAATGCTTGAAGTACTTTGTCAAGTGATGTTTTTATAAATCACGTAATCTAAATTACTCTCTTAAATGCAAAACAAAAAAAGTCATGCCTTACATGTGCCTTCATGGGATTGAATAAACTTTCATGTTTTGGAGAGCATATAGGGGAATGTTGGAGAGGTTAGCTAACATGTGCTAGGAATATATGAGACTATGTTGACTGAAATCAAAAGTCTTGGAGAGCATATAGGGGTAGTTTTGATGCTTTAATGGTGGGTAAGGTCATTGTTCGACCTTTTTAGCGTATTGGAGTCTTTTTGGAAAAGATTCAATTGCTAGATTTTTGGTTTTTTGGAGGCATCTGACCCAACACAGTTTATAGATCCTTTTTTGGAGGGAGTTGGAGATATAGTCACTTAGTTGTCTCATTTGTACTCAATTCTAATTATGCATTTTTGTACTTGGTGACTTTTTTAGTCCTTTGGTAGATTTTGGCATACTTTGTAACTCTTTTGGACATGAATAACAATGAAGACCTTGGACATCAGTGATTGGAGTTTTTGCCTTCTTGTTCTTTGCTTTATTGTGTGCACTCAGTTGATTAAATCAAGTTATTTTGTGAGGTATTATTCATCTCCTCATAGCTTTGTCTCATATTTAGCACCTTTATGCAAAAGTATGTTAATGCATGTTATAATATATGTCAAAGATGCAAAAATCTTTTAGCTGTGAAGTTATCTTCCTCCTAGGAGTTTGATCATTAGGAACTTCTTATAAAATATTTATGGAAAGACATTCAAAAGTGAGTTGTGCAAGTTTTTATTTCAATCATTGTAAGCAATTGTTTGTAATTTGAGCTTTGTGTCTTATTTTAGTTTGGTGTATCACCTCTCTAGTTTTCATTTTTAGTAGTTTTAGTTTACGCATTATCTCTTCTCTTTTCCTTGTCAAACAGTAGAGTGATCTAGGTGATAAGCATTTGGGAAGCCGACCTTTTCCAGAGGTTCATTCTCATTTCAGGTTACCCACAACCTAAGAATGATCCCATGTTTCAATAGATTGTTGAACCTTAAGTTCATCAGGGTGCAAATCTAATTGATAACAGTAATAGTGACAATGCGATCATCAAAAGGTCTCACATTAAGGATGATAGTGTTGTTATCATGTTTGACAATGACATAATTGGCATTATTGTTGTTCCCTAAACTGGAGGCTTTTCCTTTGTCATAGTCTTGCAAGGGGGTTTTGAATATGGTATGATCAACATTGGTTTTTCCTTGTGAATCTCCTATCGATATGGTTCCATTTTCAATAAGGTCTTGAATGATATTCTTGAGTGTCCAACATCTAACTATTTTGTGTCCTTTTCCACAATAATATCCACAATATTCATCTTCTTTCCACCAATCGGGTTTAATCAGGAAGGTTCATATTTTTTGGTGTCTAGTAGTGTGATGACATTAGACTGCAAAAGTTGTTTGAGGACTGATTCAATGGGTTCACCCAATTGAGTGTATGTTCTTTTAGGGTGGGGAGGACCTCTATGTTATTTATTATTTTGGACTGTATTCAATGTTTGTTTTTGACCCTGTGTTTGGGTGTTTGGTGTATTTGATGTATTTGATGAGGAAGGACCCTTAAGGTGAATAGTTAGACCTTTGGTTATCATTTTGGCATCAACAACTCTATCATTTGTGACATTTTTGTTTCGGGACCGGTATTTTCTTTTGTCATTATTGGGTTTCTGATTTTCCTTATTTACCTTGACTAGTCCTTTTGTAACAAGACCTTTTTCAATAAGGACACCCTTCTCAATAATTTCATCAAAGTTTGTGCAACATTGGATTTGTAGACTACTCATCATTTCTTTGTCAAGTTTTTCAACAAACATGGTGACCAATTTTTTTTTAGGAATGTGACAAGGGAACTTATTGACCAAACCTCGCCATCTCTGGTAAAATGAGGTAAGTGATTACCCTTCTTCTTATTTGGTTGTGCTTAATGTTGCAAGGGTTCCATCATTTTTAATGTTGAAGGAAAAGTGGTTAATGAATTTGTTAGCCAGTTCACCCCATGTTCTAATCCCTAGAGGGAGATGTGCAAACCAATCTAAGGCTAGCCCTGTGAGGCTTTGCGGGAATAGTCTCATCAAATAGGTAGGGTCATATGAGACTTCCATACATGATGTGTTAAATTATCGAATGTGTTCTATTGGATCCCTTGTCCCCTTATACTTAGGCAAAGGTGGTGTCGTGAAATGAGGGGAAAAGGGCGACATATACAAATTTCTGTCAAATAGAAAGGGGCACAATTCCTCCATGGGGTAGGTCTTCTTGTTAGTCCCCAATTGTATGTTTGTCATTTATTGTTGGAGGGCCTGTATTTGTTGCATTAACATGTCTACAAGAGATGGTGTTGTATTTTTTTGATTTGGTGCGATGATGTTGGTGTTAAGGTCATATGTTAGATTGTGATTGGGATTGGTATTTTGAGGTGTATGACATTGGTTAGCATATTGATGTGTGTTGTTTTGATTTGGAATGAAATTGGCATTTAGATTCGTTCCAAAGGTCATATTGCAAGCATTTGGTATAGTGCTTTGGAATTGTGGGACCCTTGATTTGTTCCTTGGATTTGAAAATTTGGTCCTTGATTTGCATTTTGAAAAGAGGGCGTAGGTCCTTGACTAGCATTTTGAAATGAGGGGGTAGGTCCTTGATTGGCATTTTGAAATGAAGGTGTAGGTCCTTGATTAGTATTTTGAAATGATGGGGTGGGTCCTTGATTAATGTTTTGATTTAGAATCCTTCGTGTGACAATGTGAACCTTTCTAGATTTATTTGGTGGATGTTGACTTGATGAAGGTGTGCTTTGAAATTGGAATAAAGGACCTTGATTTGTGTTTTAGAAAAGGGGATTTGTAAAGGTCTTACCCATAGAATTTGAAGAACTTCCAAATGTAAAACTCTATCCTTGTGTAGTAGTATGGGTTAACTTGTTTCCAAATGTTGAGATGATTGGGATGTGTGTGGTAGTGGTATCCATGTGTGTAGTTGTCCCAAGTGGTATGGTTGACATTTGTTGTGAGGAGGGCATCCCTAAGGCAAATGGATTTTGGGTATCTTCTTCTACAATGGTTGATACATCAAAGCCTTGAGGGAGTTTAGCACCCTTTTTAGCTAGTGCATAGAAGAATCTGTTAGGGTCAGCACCAAGGAGTTGATCAACCATGCTCAAAACCCTTGGATCTTGATAATCTCTTTCAATTTCTTTTGGGGTCAATTTCTTGTTGAATTCTTCTAGGCTTAGGTTGTCCAATGTGTTGGTTTGGTATCTTTGTGGTGTCTCTCTTTGAGGTGTGGAATGGTTTTTATTTGCTCCAAGGGTGGTGTCATGAAAAGGGTCACTTGAGAAATTCATGTCCTTTCTTTTGGTTCATGACCTTGTTTCAACCATGTGAGACTTTTGCAAGTTGGAGGATAATGAAAGATGATGATGAAAATAAGCTATATTTTTGGATTTTCTTTAATATAAGGATGCAAGGATAATGAGACTAATGAGAGGTTGAATAATTGATAATTAAGGAAAAATGATATGATTCTAAGGCTAAGGTGAAAATGAACTATGTTTTTGTATCTTTGGGATAAAGGGGCAAAGTGCAAAGTGAAATTTAGGTTCAAGGTCAAAGATTGGCAAAATGATGATAAGAGCTTATGATCAAGAAGATGTAATATGAATCTAAATGAGATCAAGGTAATGCAAAGGAATCCTAAAGTTTTAAACAAAGGTTGGAAACCAAGCTAATGTAAGCCCAAGGTAACAAACCCAAATGTCATTGACCTTTGTCATAATCAAGAGGATAATTTTGACAAGGTTGAGTCAAGGCTAGGATATAAGCTTGAGACTCAAATTTGACCAAGGTGATCATGAAAAAGATTGATATAATGAAGGATGAAGGTCAATGAAAAATAGAATATGCAGCCAAGGACTCCCCAAAAGCTTAATAGTCTTCCTATGTTTAAAATTTGAAGGGCTGAGTGCAACCTAAGGGTCTAAGTTTAATTTATGCAATGGAAAAGAGTGAGGAAAGGTAACCTATAATGCAATGTATTCCTAAATGGCAATGCTAGAGTGAGTTGGTAAAGCTTGCAAGTCTTTGGTTTAGCAATCAAGGTCATTGTAAAATGAATTGATTGGATGTTGGACAAAGATTTTGAAAGTTTCTGGTTGTTAGGAAATTACAACACTATTTTCTACAAATGCGTCATTTTAGCTTGCGGGTTTCTAGAGTTCAGTTGCGGTTTAGTATAACAGTTGCAACTTTGTTTTCTGTAAATGCGGTTCAGTATAATATTTGTGGTTCTATTTTCTACAAATGTAGTTTAGTATACAGTTGCGGTTTTCTAGTTATCAATTGCGGTTCAGAATATTAGTTGTGGGTATGTTTTTATCAGTTGCGGTGCCAAAATGTTGATTTTGTAATTTTGATGGTTTTGACCTAGGTTTGAATGGATTTTTGAATAATTTTGATGAAATTTGATTTTGAAAACACAACATATAGTAACAAGCAATTTTTTTTGGTTTGGTTTTGGATGTGAAAATGTTTGATTTCAAGACAAAACATACATAGACAACAATGCACAAATCCTATGGTTGGCAAGGAAATCACTGGTTGATATCCCCACTTGGATTTCTCCAACCACTTAAGTAAGGTAGACAACTAGAGACTTTGTGGCACTAGCTCCCCTCCACAAAACTCACTTCTTTGGCTCACCAAGTCTCATTCCCCCTAGGTGGAATTCCTATCTCTACACATGCTCAGTGAAGACATGGGGCGCCTTTAGTGGTCTGACCTCTTGTGATCAACGAGTGTATAGAATGTTTTTGGCCACTAACACAAATTGGATTTTAGTAAGGGCATCCGTTCAAGGTGTCCATACATGTGACAAGATTAACTCAAGACTATGGTCAGTCAATATGCCTCCTAGTCCTTTCCCTAAGGAAGGATTTTTACATAGCTCACGGGGCTACTGAGGGTGTCACTTGTCGGTATGACGTATTTGTACTTGTTGCTAAATGACTTTTGTCAAGAAGCACTTTTCTTATATAGCGGTTTGGAAGAGATTGGCCTTAGCTTTATTACTGCTTGGGTCGTTCCCACCTTTTGAAGTGGGGTGGCAGTCCCAGTCCCTCTAATAGAAAGGTAAACAATAGCGAGGAAGTATGCTATTTCTGATCATCCCAGATCACATGAATCATAAGGAGAGAGCATACACAAACATATTTGCCTCACACTTGCATGGTGTTCATTTTAAGCCCAAAATCCAAATGTGGGGTGTGATTGTACAAATTCCAAAGAAATGATTTTGATCCTCAAGATCGCCAAACGACGCGAGAGGAGAGCGTACACACTCTATGATAGTTTGCAAACCACAAAACATAAAAGAAACTTGTAAATTTTAACCTTTGCTTATTATTTGAAGACACTCAAATTATTTTTTACCAATGATGTTTGATGCAAGTTCATTTTAATGCCCATGAGTGTAAGAATGCATTTTTTTGTTCTTTTTAAATCCGTATGAATGAGATATGCAAGTTCTTTTTACCCTTATGATCTTGATGCAAGTTGTAGTTGGAAAACAACAAAAGAAAATTGCTTAAATGTAAACTAATTAAGAGCTTGATTTTTTTTTTTGTTTCTAAAGATTTTTTCTTTTGAAAACTCCTTGGATTCCAAAGCCACATGCTAAAAATAAACTATTAGAACAAAAAAAATCCTAACCTAATTAAAAACCCAAAAGAAAAAGATTAAAAGCAAATAGAAAACAATTTTTTTTATACAAACAGGCAGTTACATCATTTGGGACAACATATGCGTCACTGTGTCATGTCACACCAAAGCAGTTGTGTCATGATTTTGAATTCAAATATTCTCTCCCACGAATGCATCACTATTTTCTACATATGTGTCGTACTTTTAAATTCAGTTACTCTCCAAACAATTGCGTCATTTCTCTTAACAGTTCCATCATTTCCTAGCACTTGTGTGGCTGCGCATCTCAGTTGTGTCATTCCGTATTGAAAACCTGCAAAAACAAACAAAAAGATGTACAGATCCTAAAAAATCTTGTCTTCACATCGGGTTCACCAAATGTAAGATGGGGAAAATCAATCTAACCTAGATAAAAGTGACAACCACAACACTTCTAAGCTAATAACCTCATATAAACAAGAGAAAACGATGAAAGCATAAGGAAAATAAAAGCCTCAAATCAAAACACTCCCCATGCTTGAACTTGAATCACTTCTCTTGTCTCTCCTTATTTTGTAAATATACCCTCAGATTTGTAGTCTAACTTGTGCAAATACCTACAAATTGTAAGCAAGAAAGTTGGAGATAAATGGTTGTTAAGGAAAAAATGGAGGAGGAAGGCTTCTTTTATAGACAACCATTCAAATGGACAAACAAGATCGATTTTATAGAAAGATTCCAAGATCAACAGATGAGGATTCATGAGGCGGAGGTTACAAAATGGATGGTCCAGATTAGAAAGAGCCTAGAGGCACTCAACAACAAAGATTCAAAAATGAAGTAGTGGAGGGATAATGGTCAAATTAAAAATTGGAAATCATTTAATTGACGAGGAAGGAATCTCTAGACAAGTGGAGGCATAAATAATTTATTTAAATTATTTATTTGAGGGAAAAATGCAAGTGGCATTTAATTAAAACAATATAAAATAGTTTTAATGAAATAGGAGAAAATGGGGAAGAGCATTAAATTATTAATTTGAATTAATTATTTAATAAAAGAGAGGGTTGGGAGATAATTAAATAATTTTGACAATTATTTAACTATTAGAAGAACTAAAGGATAAGTGAATAGTTAAATAGTTAACTTTAACTATTTAACTATAGACGAAAGGTGATAAAGAAATAATTAAATAAATAATAATTTATTTAATTATTGAAGAAGAGGGGGAATTAGTGACACAATTAATTTATTTAATTGATCAGGATAGAATAAAGCTAAAAAGTGAATTAATTAAATAATTAAAAATTATTTAATTAATAGAAGAATGTGATCAAGAATAATTAAATAATTAAAATTATTTAATTATGCGGAGACTAAGACCAAGAAAAATGACGCTCACAGGCTAAGACATTTTTCAGTGTCTACAGAGGTGGCTAACAGATTTGATAGAATATGTGAGGAATACTGTTCAATAATTGATTGTGAACTTCCCATAATTCTTTCCTTTTAATGCGTGAATCAATATTCTTTACAATTTCATTTACAAAATTTAATTTATGTTATGAATATATTGATTTTGACAGTATATCATTAATTAGATTTAGGTCAATAATTGGAGGTAAGTAGGATGAAGAGGAGGAGGAGGTTGAAGATGAGGAAGAGGTTGAAGATGAGGAAGAGGTTGAAGATGAGGAGGAGGCCAAAGATGACGATGAGGTTGAAGATGAGTAGGAGGTCCTTGATGAACATGATGTTCTTGATGTTGACAAGGTTGATGGTCATGATGAGCCTAGTGAGTATGAGGATGTAGAGGGTGATTGTAACGATGAGCAGGGTGTGAATGACACACGAGGTGATGTGAAGGTAGATATAAAAATTAAATTATTACATCCTTTGGTTGTGTATTTATACTATGCATTCTATTTATTTTAATATCAACTGTGGTATGCTATTTTATTTTTTGAATTTGTTGTCCAGTATGTTGCTCATCACATAATAGAATGGCTGGGTAGAAAATATGTATATTACTGTACATATGGTTCATGTAGCGTTGGGGAAGGGAAAATATTTTTGAATTTCATAATGCTCAACATGTATAGGATGTTGGAACATGGACTTTCAATTTTGATGCCATGAAAGCATGGTCGAAGTACGATAGGGGACAATGAAAACACCCACTTCTTCCTACTAAGTTCAAGTGAAACAATATCGTCAAAAGATGGAGAATGATGTGGACTACCAGATGAGGTTACAGTATAATATGTAGAGAAGGCGTGCTATTGAAAGGGTATGCTTAGCATATGGTAAAAAGGAATTCCTTGAACTTCCTTGTGAAGCAAAGAAGGAGGTGAAATCTACAATGCGCTCATACAATAGTAAGAAGAGGAAGGATGAAAGAAGGAAAATAATATTGATCTTGTAGGAGAGAAAGAGAAAGGTAATGTGGAAATGAAATCTTAAATCTGAATTTTAGTTGGTTTATTTTTTTGGTTTGATGCATTCAAGGTTCATTTACCGTTAACTTACATGGCATGACAACATGATGGTCAAGAAGTAAATGTTGGGCCAGAGCAGGATATATTTGATTTGGAAGATGAAGCGCCTATGAAAGTTATTGAAGATCATGTTCTTCCTTCCACTGCTACATCCAACATTGAGAAGAAGAGGGAGTATAGACTACCAAAATTTTCAAGGCTCCTTTAGAGGAAGAAAGTGGAAGGGTAATTTTGAAATCTAATTTTTAATGTGTATTTTGATATTTTGAATGAATTGGTTGCATGCATTTGAATTTGATGTGAAATTTACATTCCTACCATTATAGGGGAAGGATGAACAAGGAATTGGTGGCATGAGCAGGTAGTGTCCATTTAAATTCAAAATGTGCCCTCTCAATAGGGAAACAAAGAAGAAGAGGTTCCTACAAAGGAGACTTTATGAGCTAGATTTATCATAAGTTTGAATTTCTATTTATTGAAAAATGGTAGAGTTTGTACAATATAACCTTGTTTTGAATGTGTTTGATATTGATGTACTAATTATTAGATATTCCTATTTCAATTTTACAAAGAATTAGGAAAATTGTTGACCAAACAAATATTGAGGTGATCATTGCATGCATACAAGTTCACCGATTCAAGTGTGCTATCTCCTCTTTCCTTTTAGTAGCAACATAATACATTTCATGCTTTTGTTATAATTTATTAAGAAGCATATTTTATGGTTGAAATATGGAGGATGGACTGGCAGCACGATGAGCGCAAATGACTAGGCTCGGCCCGCATGTGGAATTTTGGTGGTTGCATGTGTAGTTGGGGGTCGGATCTGTTCTCTTCTTCTCTGAAGCTTGTTGGGGGTGGGTTTTTTTATGCTATTCGGGGGGAGGTTCTTTTCTTTTGAAGCAGGTGTGTATTCTGGGGTTGGGGGGTTGCGATCCTGGTGTCCAGTGGAGTGTGCCTTCATCGAAGGGATCTTGGTTTTATTTTGGCCTTGCTAGCTCATTTTGCATTGTGTGCTCTTTGATGGATACTGGAGAATCTTCTAGGGTTTGTCCCAATATGGACTTCCGTTCTGCTTTTGGTTCGAAACCCTCTCCACAGGGTTCAAAGATTTTTGATAATAATCTTTTCTCGGTGGAACCTGAGAAAGTTGAGATGGGCTCGGCAGGGGGGCCTAGAATTCCGAAGATTAATGGGTGCCTCGAACGGTGTAAAGAGAGGCCGAGTGTAGTCATTCCAATGGAGATGTTGGCTGAAGACATTGATTATTATGCTCGACATTCTCTTTATTGCAAATTCTTAGGTTTGAAAATTTCTTTGCAATTCTTGGATTTGTGGGCTCAAAAGACATGGATGCCTGAGGGAGAGATGGAGATCCGCCTCCTGGCAAATAACTACTTCATGGTTACATTTGACTGCTTGGCTGATCGGAATAGGATTTTTGAAGGGGGCCCGTATTTTTATAACCAGGTGGGCTTATTTATTAAGCCATGGCATGCTGGCTTCAACCCGGCAGAGGAACTTCCGAATCGGGTTCCAGTTTGGGTTCGTCTTCCAAGGCTCCCTGTGGAATGCTGGCGAGAGGATGTGTTGTGCCTATTAGCCTCGAAGCTGGGGAAACCTGTGGGTTCTTCTCAGCAAACACAATTCAAAAAGGTAATGACTTTTTCCCGGTTTTGTGTAGAAATTGATTTAAGTAAGCCATTGCCAGACTCGTTAGAAGTGAGTGCAGGAGATTATTCATGGGTGCAACAGCTGGATTATGAAACACTTCCCTTCCGTTGTCGTTTCTGTCATGAGTATGGTCACCTCTTGCGCAGATATCCAAAGGCCAAGCCTTTGGAGGCTCTTTCTTCTCAACCTTCAGCTAATCCACCTAGGGTGGATAAGGGCAAGGACCCCATTCAGGGTTCTGGTGGTAGGGAAGATGGATTTATTCCCGTTAGAGGCCGAAACAGAAATAAAGGTCATAAAAGGACTTTGAAGGACAGGCAGGAGGAGGACACCTTCAACAGGTTTGAGGTGCTAGAGGATCTTAGTCAACAGGAGGTGAACCCAGGATTTTTGGATCTAGATCATGGGACTTTGGATATTGATCAGCATGGCCCTTCGGTTGAGGCAATGCTTGCTCCCCAACAGGAGGGGGGTATGGGAGTGCCATGCTTAGATGAGGTTGGGAAAGATCCTAGTCAGGTATTGCTCAACTCAGAGGTGATTATGGCTCCGCTTACTGATGGGACTTTGGCTCTAGGGACAGATCGTCAAATGGAGGTTCAGGATGAGTTGGGTGGTAGTGCTGAGGTAGTGAAAGATAGTGTAGATAAGGTTCACCTCTTGCAAAAAGTTGGTCCGGAGGTGGGCAAGAAGAATATTAAGGCATCCTCTCAGTTGGGTGTTCTGCAAAAAGTTCTCAAGAAGAGGGGGCCGGAGAAAATTTCTAAGCTGGGAAGGAATAAGGATGAGGAAAAGATTAAGATGATAGGGGAGACTTTGGTGGAGTCAGGGTCAGTCAAGACTCTGGATTCGCATTTTTCATGCCCCTCGAAATGATAGTTCTCTCTTGGAATGTTAGGGGCTTGAACAGTGGAAATAGAAAAAAAGCTGTTCGGGATTTGATTAGGTGTCATTCGCCTGATGTTCTTTTTTTGCAGGAGACTAAGCTCTCTATGGAGGGTATGATGGATTTAGTTCCTAAGTTATGGGGGAATGGTGGATGCCAATGCATTGGTGCTCAAGGGTCTTCTGGCGGGGTGGCATGCTTATGGAACCCACGTAAGATTTGCCCCCTTTGGTGGGGGTCTTTTAGGTCCTCCCTTTCCATGGTGGCCTCTTGTTTTATGTCAGGGGAAATTGCTCTCTTCTCCAATGTGTATGCGCCTGTGGAGTTGCAGGGAAAGCAACTTTTGTGGTCCAACATTCATCTAGTTCGCAGCTTATTTCCCTACCATCCTTGGATTATTGGAGGTGATTTTAATGCTATCACGGAGCTTGCTGAGAAACGAGGTGGTATTGCAAGGTTGGAGGCTTCTGCATTATTGCTCCAGGACAATATCTCTGCTTTGAATCTTGTGGATATCAAGCCTGGCAATGGTCTTTTTACTTGGAATAATAGGAGAATCGGTGATGCCTCTATTTCTGAAAGACTTGATAGATTTTTGGTGTCTAGTTTTTGGGTGGGGGACAGGTGGTTGATAAGCTCTAAAATTTTGGATGGTCGTGGTTCTGATCATTGGCCTATTAAGCTAGTGGTTGATGTGCCTCAACGGTGTGCTAGACAGACCTTTAAGTTCCAACTCATGTGGCTTAGGGATGAATCTCTTCATGTTTTGCCCCCTAGTTGGTGGGATCAGGGGAAGCCAGCATATGGCACTGCCATGTACTCTTTCTCAAAGAGGCTCCAGTATGTTAAATACAGATTGAAAAGATGGAATAGGCAGCATTTTGGTAACTTATTTCAGGAAAAGCAAAAGGCGCGAGATAATATAGACCTAATTACCAGGCAAATTCGAGATCAAGGCCTCTCAGAGGAGCTGAGTTTATTAGAGGTTGCTGCAACAAAAGAGCTTGAGGAATGGGAGTTAAGAGAAGAGATTTTTTGGAAACAAAAGTCTCGTATTGAATGGCTCCAGGCTGGGGATCGAAACACTGCTTTCTTCCATAACTCAGTTAAGGAGCGGAGACAAGGTAATGCTATTTCTTCTATTCTGTTGCCTAATGGGGAATCTTTGTCCTCTTCAGCCTCTATTTCAGCTGAATGCATTCGATATTTCTCTACCCTTTTCTCTGAGGATTCGCCTCCTGCGGCGGAGGATGAAGCTAAAATTTTAGATTGTATCCCGAAGCTGGTGACTAATGAAATGAATGAATCATTGCTTGCTCCTATTACCTTGTCGGAGCTTGAGAAGGTTGTATTCCAGATGAAGAAAGGTAAAGCTCCTGGGCCTGATGGATTCCCCATTGAATTTTTTCAAGAATTCTAGGAAGTGGTTAAATTGGACCTTTTAGAGGTTGTCCAAGAATCCTTTATACATAAACAAATGTTGAAGTCCCTAAATGCTACATTTTTAGCTCTTATTCCTAAGAAGATGGGAGCTAACTCCTTGGATTTGTTTAGGCCTATAGCTCTATGTAATGTTGTGTATAAAATTATTACTAAGTTGATCGCAGAAAGGCTGAAGCCTTGGCTTGATGACTTAATTTCTGAAGAGCAGGGGGGTTTTGTTGCTGGAAGACAGATCATGGATGGGGTAGTTATTGCTGCTGAGGCCATCCATTCTATGGAATCCTCAAAAGATAAATATATGTTTATCAAGTTAGACATGGCTAAAGCATATGATCGTGTTAAATGGAGTTTTCTATTTAAAATCCTTGGAGCTTTTGGCTTTGCTGAGGGTTGGATTGAATGGGTTAGGAGTTGTGTCACTTCCTCCTCCTTTTCGGTGCTTATCAATGGTGAGCCCACTTGTTTGTTTGGTGCTTCTACAGGCCTTAGGCAAGGAGATCCCCTATCTCCTTACTTATTCATCCTCCTTGCGGAAGGCTTGGGAAGACTCATTCGTGCTCAGGTTGCTAGTGGATTGCTTCAGGGATGGAGTTGGGGAGATGGTATTCCCCCTCAGTCTCATCTGCAATTTGTAGATGATACTGCCTTGATGGGCAGGGCTAAGGTTGAGGAGGCTCTCAATTGGCACAGTGTTTTGGACAGTTACTTGGCGGCTTCTGGGCAGCGCATAAATGAGGGGAAGTCCTTCATATATTTCTTCCACACTCCTAAGGGTATTCAAAGGAGAATTGTTGGTATCCTTCGGTTTCAGATTGGTTCACTTCCTTTTTCCTATCTTGGAATCCCTCTTGTTGTTCGCTCTCTCCCCAAAAGGTTTTGGCAAGAGACTCTTGATAAGTTTCGAGTATTGGTCAGTCATTGGACTTGCAGGTGGCTTTCTTCAGCAGGTAGAGTGACTCTTTTAAAGTCGGTGGTCCGGGCTCTTCCTATTTATAAATGCTTTGTTCTTTCTGCTCCTTCAAGTTTTATTAGAGATTTCGAGAAATTGTCTCGTCAGTTTCTGTGGGCTGGTAATCTTCTTCATAGAAAATGGAGTCTAGTGAAGTGGGATGTTGTTTGTAGGCCAAAGCAAGAGGGGGGTCTTGGTTTACGGCGGGCTGATTTGAATGGGTAGGCCTTGGCTGCTAAGTTGTATTGGCGCTGGTGCTCTCTACAGCATATGTGCTGGGCTAAAATTCTGACCTTCAAATATTTGGGGGCAGTAGAAAGTAGGGAGGTATCAAGGTTTAGTATGGAGGGGAAAGGCTCTGTGATCTGGAGTACCCTTAAACGTGGTGCCAAGTTGGTTAAATAGGGACTTTTTTGGATTTGTAATGGGGGTCGAGATGCTCTTTTCTGGTATGATTCTTGGGATGGATACCCACCCATTGTGTCATCTCATCCCCATCTCCAAGATTTGTGCCAGATTTTTGTGGAGGCGGATTGGAATCATGTGGCAGATTTTAAATCTCAACAATCTTTGGGTCAAATTTCTGTGTCTAGGTGGAAGTGCCCCTTGGATTGGCCTCCTGGTGGTGCAGTGGAGGATCGTCAAGAGCTTGCTAAGATTTTATCGAGTCGTGTCTGCAATTCTCTCCAAGGGGCTGATGTGCTTGCTTGGGGACCCGACTTGAAAGGAAAATTTTCGGTTGCCTCTGGTTATCAGGGTTTGGATAAACAGGTCTTTGGAAGCTCCCAGGTTTCTTGGTGGAAGCATGCTTGGAATAAATTTGCTTGGCCTAAGTGTAATTTTTTCTCTTGGCTCGTGGTTCAAGGTAAGTGTCTTACTTGGGATAATCTTTGCAAACATGGGTTCCAGGGCCCCTCCATGTGCATTCTATGTGGTCAGCATGATGAATGCTTATCACATCTCTTTTTTCAGTGTTCTTTTGTTAAGACTATCTGGCATCACTGGTGGAATCTTTGGAGCTTACCGTGTTGCCATGTCTCTTCTTTGGAGGATTTTTGGAAAAGACAGGGTTCTTCTCCTGCTACAACCACTTTTCTTAAAATTGCTTGGAGCATTGGTCCTAGTTTGATTGTTTGGCAAATTTGGTTGGAACGTAACAGAAGAATATTCTTCAATAAAAAATTGCTCGTGGGGCAACTTTGGAGGCAAATTCTTGGGGCTTTGCTGGAGACTTT
>VDFB02328936.1:0-20363 GCA_007258455.2 Sequoia sempervirens
TGATTTAAAATTTAATTTGTTTATTGTATATATTTAATAATTTTATTTGATTATTTTGATATAAAAATCTTTGTACTTAACTAGACTTGACTTCTAGAAAAATCAATAATCTTTACCAATAAATTAAAAATAATTTAAAATCATCTTTAAATGACTTTGACTTGAGTAAACTAAAATAACGACAGGATAAGGAGTACGGTAATTCTGGAACCGTCCCTTACAAATGTTTCTTCATTTATATGAGGCTGAGGAGTGGGGAATAATTATATCCAGAATTTCAGGGTACTGGTTTTCATAGAAGAAACAATGACTACCTTTTGCCAGCTAAGCTCCTGTTTTAGCATAGTGCTGCCATGGCTATTGTTTAGCTTACACTTTGCCCACGCCAACATTTTCGACTATGGTGATTTCAACGAATCAAATATAGTGCTGCTAAAGGATGCTTCGATACACTCTCACCGGGCGCTCACCGTAACCAATCAAACCCGGCATTCAATGGGTCGTGTTCTGTACCCCAACCCCATCAAAATAAAAGGCAGCGATAATTCAATCTTACCCTTCAGCACTACCTTTGTCATGTCCATTGGGGTTCCATCTAAGGGCATGAACGGGAACGGGATGGCCTTCATCATGGCTCCCAATAAGTCCGTCGTAGGGGCCGAAGATTCCCAGTACCTTGGACTCGTCTCGCCTAAAACAAATGGTCTCCAATCCAACCATTTTTTAGCAGTCGAATTTGATACGGTTTATAACCCTGATGTTGGAGATATAGACGACAACCATGTTGGAGTTAACCTAAACGGCGTTAAGTCCTTTGAATCTCAGCCGGTAGCCTATTGGTTGGACGATGATCATTTTAACAATTTTAGTCTGAAAAGTGGAGAGAATATGCAAGCCTGGATTGATTATGATCATGTTGAAGACCGACTTAATGTGACTGTTGCACTATTTGGGATGGAGAAGCCTGTCCGTCCATTGATATCTGTTACGAAATTAAATCTTTCTGCAGTTTTAAAAGAAGAGGTGTATGTGGGGTTTTCTGCATCCACGGGGTCTCACGCAGTTGAAGATCATTACATTCTTGGCTGGAGCTTCAGCACGGAAGGTAACGTGAATATAATATTGAAATAGATTTAGAAAAGGAGATTAGAGATACCAATTGAAACCATAAATTTTCATTTTATATTTAGCTTTATGTTTTTAGAGAAAGATTTCTTTAAGGTTGGATCAAGGAGGTGGAACCGTGGAGGGCTTTTTAAATTTAGTATAATCATAGACTTTTTAGTCTCATCTTCAAGTTGTATGGTTGTTTTTACTTCTCTGTTGGTCTATTCATCTTGACCTGCACTTTTACCAGGTAAAGCGCTGCCCGTAGATCTCTCGGATCTCCCTTCACTCATTAAAAAAAACCAGACAACTAAATCCAGAGGCTTCACGGCCGGTGTGACTGTAGCGTCTATAGTTGTGTTCTTTGTAGCTGTTTACAAGGGCGTTCTCTCCAGAAGCGGGCTTGAAGTTGCAGTGAAATGCATCACAAAGGACTCCACTGAAGGAATGAAGGAATTTATTTCAGAAATCTCAAGCGTGGGTCGTCTCCAGCACAGAAACCTTGTTCAATTGCGGGGCTGGTGCAGGAAAAACAAACAGCTATTTATTGTTTATGAGTACATGCCAAACGGAAGCCTGGATAAATTGATATTCCCAAACCCAGTGGCAAAAGCGGAAGTACTGTCTTGGGCCCGAAGATACGCAATTCTGAAGGGCATCGCTGCAGGGTTGTTATATCTTCACGAGCAATGGGAACGCAGGGTAGTTCACAGAGACGTGAAATGCAGCAATGTGTTGCTCGACTCGGAGCTTAATTCAAAATTAGGAGATTTTGGGCTTGCTCGTTTGTACGATCACACGCAAAATCCACAGACAACACGGGTCGTGGGGACTGTTGGGTATATCGCTCCCGAAGTCACAAATACAGGGAAAGTCACTCCAAGCTCCGATGTTTTCAGTTTTGGCGTTGTTTTACTGGAAGTTGCATGTGGCAGGAGGCCCGTAGATTTGTGCAAGGACAAAGAACAGATTGTTTTGTTGGATTGGGTGAAGGATCTCTATCAAAATGGCAAAATCTTGCAAGCAGCTGATCCAAATCTTGATGGCGTGTATGATGTAGAAGAAATGGAAAGAGTGCTGAAATTGGGATTGTTTTGTTCTCATCCTCAACCAGAAAAAAGGCTTGGCATTAGAACTGTACTGCAAATACTGGAAGGCCAAGCTCCTTTTCCAGCTCATCAGATTCCTTGGATTTCTTATGATACAAGCTACAAAGACGATGACAGTAGTGTTGTTCATATTACGGGTGAAGAAGTAATCGCTGATCAATTGGCTTCCGTTCCTGCAACCTCTTCAACAAGCCATGGTTATGAGATTGATTCTGATTATGATGTAGGGAGATGATTTTAGAAGTCGCAACAATGCTTTGTTCTCTGGTCTCACTGCTGGGCAGCCGTAATCTCTGTCGTATATATATTAATATCTTTATTTTAGGGTTTGTAGTCTAATTGTTGAGATAACTAGTGAGATGATGATATGTGATGTAATTGATATGTAATAAAAAGTCATTTATCAAGGTTCAAATTTTCAGAAACATATAAAGTCAGGTTTAACATCTAAGTGATATTGAAGGATAGATTTAATATCTTAGTGATTTGATGCATATTTATAAACACTCAAGTGACTCTGATCAATAGGATTCCCTTGCAGATGACAAATCACTAAATGTTTAAGGATTGATAAAGAGTTTTATTATTGTATCGTGAATGAATGAATTGTAATGTAAAAGTGAGGAAGATTATTATACCAGAATTTTTATGGTAAAATTTTTATTTGCTTTAATATATATATATATTATTGTACATGTTTATCATACTTGTTTCTACGAAATTACCATGATAGAAATGTAATTATATAATTGTACTTTATATAATAAAATGCTTCTATATTTGTAACTCTTAAATATATCATTTATTAATTCCTCTTGAAAATAAATTTATTATAACATTCATTCATTTTACTTGTTCACTTGTTTTTCTTTCAATTATATTATTTTTATTTCTTATGTTCAATTATTTTATATTTATATTATTATGGATAATAATGAAAAATGTTTATATAATAAGTGATTAATTTATTATCAATTTTTTTATTTATTTTGCATTTTATTTTTTAGTTTTCTTACGACCATTAATAAAATCAATATATTTTAAATTTTTCTTAACTAAAATTTAAAAATATATAGTTAAATTAATATCTTTATAAATAAAACAATATTTATTGTAACATGCATATCTTCCATTATATTATATTATAGATTACGATGTGTTTATACTAGGCTAGTTATTCTTTGTTGGTTCCACCTTTGTAAGGTAGTATTTGGAACAATTTTTTATATCCTTTTTCATAATATTGATGAATTGCTTCAACATCAAATCCAAGGAAACAAATAATTATATGTATAAAATACTTTGGATCAATTTATGATCTATTTAATTTATCTTTGGGTTAGCTCACTTGGTATCAATTGTCATTTTAGATACTTCTAGTCATTCATGGGTTCAACTCTTGATTTATGGATGGTTTGGATGAGATTCCGTTATAAAGAGATAAACTCTAGGTGGCACTAGGATAAATTCTCAATTCCAAACTATTTCATGTAATCAAATAAAAAAGTAGAGACAAAGTAAGTTTAATATTTTTTATGTTTTATTTTTGGTAATCATAAAAATACTTAAAATCATCACCTTAAAAATATATGTTCATATAATAATTATGGATTTAGTATTTTTCTTCATATTTAAACATTAAATTTTTTATATAAATATTCAATATAATTAATTTATTATTATAGTAATTATGTTATAATATAGAATATATAATTTAATATTAAATTTATAATATCTATATTAAAATTATATTATTTACATTAAGAGTTATTTATGCATATGTAGTGATAATGCAGGTCATATGTAGCTAATGTTTAATTAAAGCTAAACAAAAAATGTTGGATTTACATAGAAGAAATAAGAAAACACATTATAAATAGTTATATTGATAGAAAACTATATGACATAATATGAAATAATTCAAGATTAAGTTATGGTATAGAATCTTATCCTCATCAATGGAAGAAAAAAAATCTATTGAATTAAGTTAATTTTTGTTTCATATCCAAATCTCATATGTAGATCCTCTCTTACAAATTCTATTAGGTGTTAATAATTGAATTTTGATTAAATTTTCTACTTTATGCATCATCTATTGTTACAAGGTCACAAAAACATCCAACACAAAGTATTAAGATAAGTTAAATTTTACAATCCTAATCTTCATTCAATGAATAAAACTAACTAATGAGAAAATACATTTCTTATTATCACTCAACATTTTCAAATTAAAGTATTTAAATGGTTATTCTATTTATCTAAATTGTGTCTTATTTTGATGATTTAGAAAATAGATTTACCAATAAATTTAAAAATAATTTGATATAAATTAAAAAAGGCCCAAAATAAAATTAATTCTTAATGTATTTATATCCCATCCAAATGTCATCTATATAATTCCATTTTGTATGTCTCTTTCAAGTATCAATCATTTTTCAGGGGAGACTAGTCTTGATCTCTTAACATGTAACTAATTCTACCCTTAGTAGTAGATTGGTTGCCTTTGTGGTTCTCATGGGTCCCTCCAACTCATTTTCATGTTTCTTTAGCCTATTCAGGCTCATGTATTCCATTTTTTTTGAAGCACGTGATCTCCTCCTTAATAAACTCTCTATCATACAATATATATAAGAGACAATCCTAGACAAAGAAGATCAAACTTTACATTTACTAACCAAGGTTTAGAAAGCATATTTCATTATGACACAACACACACACACACACACAAAGAAATTGTAACCAAGATGGAATGATAGGAACAATTACCACCATTGTATGACCAACATACACCATGGGACACCAAAAAATTATGGAAAATGTATGTAAATCCTTACATATCCACTACATTAGTGACAAGAAGGTGATCATGCAAAGAGTTGGGATGCAATATGGTAAGTGTGGATGGATCTTGTTTATTATGGAGACTATGGATGTGGATTTCATAATAAATGTACGAAGGATCTTTTCATAGATTTTTGAGAGCCAAATGTCATTTTTCCTTGGTGTGAATCATTTGAATTGATCTTATTCATCCAATGATAAGGCCTCTTTTTTTTTATAGTAGAGAATAGGAAAAATTATCAAGCATTAGGGGTAGAATCACATTTGAACCATATCCTAGTAAGGAAAAGTTTTGATAGGAGGGAAAATATGTTCACATTGAGGCTAATAGAGATTATTTAATCTAAATTGAATGTTATGTGAAATTATTGAAAGAAATAAGGTGAAATGAGTTAGTTTCAAGAGGAGAAAAGTAAGCATTTTAATTTTGGATCAATCTCCTTAGAAGTTCATACTAATGTAAGAATGACCTCATGGGGACATAACATAATCATAAAAAAAATATGAAAATAACCATAGGGATACGCTAGGAGGAACCAACCTCATGTGAAAATTATATACCAATCATATACCTCCCCACATAGTTATATAAGGACATAGTACACGAACCATATCCATTATGAAGAATGAACAAAAGGAAATTGAAGAATAGTCATGCTTGCACATCTTATATGATATTTACATCATGATCTCTATGAAGAAACAACACGATATTAATGACCATTTTCTCTTTTAAGCACAAGTTCAACTCTTAATCCTTCTAAAATGTAGTGTTATAAAAATCCAATCTACTCCTTTCACTAAGATGTGGAGAATCCTTAATACATACTCCACATTCAATGCCATATGACCTATAAAGAGGTGCACTGTGATGATATTTAAGTCACATTTCTTAATAAGAATAGTGACCAAGTGTGTGTTAAAGTGTAGTTTTGGTAGTGCAAACATAAATAAAAAATCTATGACATTTAAGATTGCTCACTTTGAATTATTATTGATGGGTATTCCATGTAAAAACTAACCATCTATATATTGTTTAGGGTACTTATAGATCTATACCTTATATGTGGAAAGTGCATTAAGGTATTTTTGGTCCTCTAGAACAATTAGTAGAATAAAATGAGTCGAATTTGTATGGAGGGTGTATTCAATATTCTTAATGATTTTTATAAATATTCACATGTGGATGGAACTAGGTTAGTTTTTTTATTTATGTCTTGAGATGTCAATAGATTATGGGTTACATCTATATCTCGGTTCCATGCGTATAAGGTAGACTTAGGGTGTATACTTCATGAGATATTTTTTGTGTTTTCATGTTAAATCTCTTAAGATATGAATACAAATTTTTAAGGTAACAATCACCATAGTTGATGCAAGTAGATAAAGATTAAAGATATCAAAGTATTTAGAGCTTGAGAAGATTAAGAGGAATTTGGCTATGTGAATGTGTACGTGTACAAATTAGTGAATATGGTATGTGATCATTGGGAAAGTGTAGTGGTAGAAATCATATTTTTATGAGACTCAACATTCTTCTTTCTATGAACTAAAAATAAACATTAGTCTAAGGGTTGAAGTGGTGTTGCTTTCCAAAATAGAATCTTGACATGATCTTAATACTTAAGTTTGGTAGAGATAGGTGTTTATGTGTATATTGTTTTATGTCATCAAAGTGTTAGTCTAATTGAGATCTCATACTTGTATATACTTGAAAATCAAATATGATCTCATTCTTCAGCTAGAAGAAAAATAATTTTTTGAATAGTGCATTAATGTAGCGAGTGGTGTCAATAGATGGTGATATGTGTAAAAATCTTGTACACTCTTAAAAACCATTATATTGTCATATATTCTTAGTTTTATAATTTCATAATGATTACTGCTTGGTTTTAGACTAATTCCTACTATAAATAATTCTATGTTTCTTGATTGAGTAAATTAAACGACATCAATTATTGTATCTAATATTTAATTTTCTCATTCTCATTATTATATTCTACATTTAAAAGAGGTGTTCAATGCTAAAGCATCTTCAAAATATGTTAGCGAAATGCATTACTTGATTTAAAATAAACTACCAAGATCCATAATCCACATTAATAATAATTACGTAAAGACAATGACATTTTTTTTTATATTCAACAAAACTGAAAAAATTACAATAACGAAAAAAAATACAGTCCAAAAAGAACTGTGAAAGGAATGTGCAAACAGTAATACAACTCACAAGTAAGAACAATGACATATCACGAGTTTGGGTGACAGTTCAGCAATAGGTTTTGGAGAAAAATTCGCACGATAAAAGCGGGACAATGACAGAGGTGACGTCGATTGAAGTACTGTCAGGCATATGTAGATGTCGTTTGAAGAACTGACACGCATATGCAGGTGAACTTAGTACGTACTGTCTATTATGCTAGATTAACGCTGCTTGTCTTCTATGCGATACATTCTTTACACGTTGGATACTAATTTTCGGGAATTGCGCCGAATTAGAAGTGTCTGGATAGTAAATTCAAAAGGTGGGAAAAAGATGTAAGTGAAGTCAATCAATCCACACTTTCACACATATTACAAAAACAAAACATCTAATAAATCCTTCCGTGGCTTTTCTCTGCTTCCACATTTCTGTATCCGTGTCTACCGGGGCAGTTGCAGCTATACTACAAGATGCCTCTAACCTTTTAGTCTTAATGGATCTCTCAAGCCTCAGTTTTTGCCTACAGGCTGGTAGAATGCTGACAAGGTTGTGGAGTCGGGCGTTACACCGCCAGCCACATTTACTTAAAAGTTTCTAAAGCCTTTTCAACAAATCCACCTTATGCATGTTGGAAGTGAAGTCCAACTACCGTTTTTCTCGAGTTGTAGATAATTTTTTTCTTTTTCTTTTGAGTTGCGAAAATATTGTACCAAAGTTATTGTTAATCAATGAAATAGAGTGATCTTCTTTCTTTGGTGGATGTAGTCATTTTAATGGTGAATCATGTTAAATAATTGTGTCAATTATTTGTCTTCATTTTTTCAATTGCTATTGCTGTTTTGTTTTATGTTTTTCTGCTATTATTGTTGCACAGTTAACTCAATAGCGCAGTCCATAAGACCACATTTATTTGGGGTATTTTGTCAAATGGTTCATGTTCTTCATCTATGCCTCTACATTTATATACGTGTTTAACACAACCATATTTTACAAAATCAGCTTTCCTTTATGACTATCCATTTTCCTTACAGTGCGGAGTTACATTTGCTTGAAAATTAGACAAGGTCCTATGTAGCTTCTTAGTTTATTTTGGTTAGGAATTGTATGAAAGAAAAATCTATATAAACTAGAAAACATAAAAATATTAAAGCAATAAATAGAAATCAAATCAAATCTAGTCTACAAAATACATTGCAAACTTTAAGAAAATATGAAATTGTTGTTTCTTCTTTGAAATGTGGATGCAATCTTAGTAGCGTAACACTAAGTATGATTTGGTGATGGAGTGATTTTGAAAAGATGTGATTACTTAGGTGTGATTGAATTTATAAATCTAGGATATGTGGATGAGGATGATCACCCGAGTTAACTAGAAATAACTAAAGTCAACTAAACTACAAATCAAAATAATACTATTTCAAAACTAAGAGGATAATATTGAATCATTTAATTTGATAATTGGAAAAATGTGCACATGAAATTTACATTCAGAGATTGAGTTTACTGAAGAATAAAGATTGAGATATTAAATTGAAACTATGCTAACTGATGCATAGAGAAAGAGTTTCTAAATGGGGACTAAGTTAACTAGCCACTAGACATGGTGTTGAGTGATGAAGATTGAAGAGTTAGATTATTTTTTTGAAAGTGAAAATTAACTCACATTTAGTTAAATAATAAATTATTATTTAATGAAATGGACAAATATGAGAATTAATAAATGGTAATATGTGGCAAATGGAAATAAATTAATGATGACTAATGGATAATTAATGTGATTAATAATAGGTGAATTATATATGATGGTTAGGGTTAAGTTGAATAATTTAGGTTTCTACATATTTCTCCACTTTAAAGAAATTTTTGAAGTGATATTTTTACATAGAAAAGTAGTTCAAAAGAAAAATTAGATAAGATGAAGATGAATATCATGACATGTCATGATCGGGTAAAAATTGAGAAATCAGAAAAGAAGGGATGATTGATGCCCCCTTGAGAGATTGTTTGTGCATAAAATGCATATTTTATCTCTTGAAAGAAGAGAAGAAGAAGAATGTGTTACACACTGACTTTGAGATTAGCAACCTTTATTTCATATATCAATTGATGTTATGCACTATGGTATGTAAGAACAAGTTGACAGTGTATCAATGCATGGATTGACTATTGAGAAAAGAACAAACAATAGGATGTCCCAAAACTCACAAGGAATTTGATGCTCTTGGTGGGTTCATGATGAAACAACCATGAAACATGACACACATAAATAATAGACCTTTCCCTAGTCTATATCATCCAAATCACAACATGAGGAATAATTTTGGTTATTCTAAGTGGGCATATTATGCATCAAAAGATAAATAAAAATAATCTTTGAAGATCAAATAGATAAACCAAAGAAAAATACAAGAAATGATAAATAAACACACAAAATAACTATCTCAGGCCAAGGTGTAGAAAGGACTAAAGGATGGATTTGGATCATGTTTGGTTTTGGGAAGGATACATCTTGTATAAGACAAAAATTTAGTTTATGGAAGAAAACATCTCATATGAGATAACTGATGGATGATAAGGAAATATGTCATGATGGAAAATTATGGTTTTGATTGTATGTTATTGAAGTTTATGTTGATTTCTAAGGTTTTACATTGGAATCACATGTTTAAAGTATGATATTTGATGGTTTGAAGCACATTTTGATGTTTGATGTTTCTTTATGTTTATTGATGGATTTGTAGAAGCATGCAACTTGTCAACTATGAAAGGTATCCAAGTCACTATGTAGGTCAACTTGATGGTTTTAAGTTTGGAGGTAATGGCTTATTAGGTTTAAGAGTTTTAACGAGAGGTAAGGAAATCAAGTTCTTTTCTAGATGTTGCAACATGGTGTTATGGAGGGTGTTGGGTAAAGGAGTAAATTGTGTTTTTGGATCCCCAAATGTAAAAGGATTTGTATTCTTTATAGCAACCACTTGGGTATGAATATACTGGGTTGGTTGAGGGGGATTTAGTTGAAGGAAGCCTTTATTATGTTTCCTAAAAGGTTGGTAATTCTTTTGATTTGTGGATCCAAAATTTTTAGGATGGCTAGAGGTGGGTTTTATTTCATGAATACTAACCAAATTTTGATAATCACGAAGAGTGGTGCACAAGTATACGAAGGAGGGAAATTTCATCATGCAAAGCTTATCTTGTATTTTAGTTTGTAAGTTCTTAATGAACATTCGTTGAAGGTGAGGATCAAGAATCTTTACATCGATTTGGGAATAAATAATTTGGTAGCATGAAATGAAGTCAGTAACCTTTTCATCATCATTTTGCTTACATCTCATCAAATCAACTAGTGTCAGCTTAGGAGTCATGTGCACTTGGAAATGGTTGATAAATTCCTCAAAAAGTTCATTGAATGAACGGATTGAGTTATTAAGTAATGAGGAAAGCATTCTAAAGTGGTATCTTTCAAGGACCCAGGGAAAATCTTAGCCAAGAGCTTATCTTCAAGGATGAAATCACTACATAAGGTGATGTAAGTAGAAAAATGGTTAGAAGGATCTCCTTTCCCTCCATATTTCTCAAACCTAGGAATCTCTATACCTTGTGGTATCAGTGTTCTTAATATCCCCAAGGATAGGGGATTGTTTTTGGCATAGAATGATGGTTGGCCATTTTGATTATGTTTTATGGTGGAAATTTTCTTTTGAAGGGATGAAATTTTTTGCAAGAGTTGGTTAAGGATGGTGTCATTCATTGTGTTTTGAGATGGAGGTGAATATGGTGGAGGTGTATATGTGTTTGAGAGGGAAATGAATGGAATACTTATGGGAGTAAAGTGGTAGGGGATATGGCATGAGATGCCAGAAAGTTATGAGGATTGGTAGTGGAAATACCTAAGGTAGGAATGACATTATTAGTAGGTTACATTGTTGTGGTAACATGAGGGTTGGTATAGGTGGGAATAAAGGAAATGGCTGTAGGAGGAGGAGGAAATTGATTTCCTCCTTGACTTTGAGTTTTGTTCAAAGTTTGAGCACTAGTCATTGAGGTAAGATTTTTTCCAAAAATATAAGCTAAGTTATGTGCAATTTCTATTCCTTGTTCAGTTTCAAGTATGTGCTGTATATTATATATGGTAGGGATATCAGTGTTGGAAATGTTTTCAGTACTCACTTGATGTTGTAGGTTTTCTAATTCTTCATGGATTTGGATTATGTTTTCTTGAGGGATACTAGCAACCATTTTTCTGACACTTGTCGTAATACTTTAAGGTAAAGAGTTGTCAAGGGTATGGTCCATACATAGTGGACTACTATCAACATTATGAGTGAAAGAGCTAGATAACACAAGATCCACGATGAGTTTGTTATTGTGGGATGGCATGAGTCTCAAACTATGTCTCACTATAGTATTAGCAATAGGAAACCAAGTTGTAAAGCTCATGTAAAGGGAAATCAATGAATGAAAGATGAATGCAATGAACACAAGGTAAATGATATGCTTTAATTCAAATTATTATGTTACAAATGTAGTTCAAAATGAAACCAAATTAAGCTAGATCTAATGAAATGAATGTAATAGAAACTTAGCAAACTAAAACAAAGATCTAACGACAACAAATAGGAGCTAAAAAAAAGTTTTAAATTATAGAAAATTTTGATTTAGGTATGATATGTGACTAAATCTCCTAGATGGGCAACTGAGTCCTATTGATGCCTAAAATTGTTGAGCAACAACCTTACAAGAAATGTAGTTAGTGGGTGGACCAATTGTGCTAAATTGAGTGACCTCTGGGTCTTTAAAGAAGTTGACTCCTATATTTGGAGGGTTTGGAATGGGAAAAGGAAGTAGATATATAAAAATAAAGATCTAACCTAAGGCAATGTGCCAATATGTAGGTATGGGCATGGTAAATCTTA
The DNA here is from genome assembly GCA_007258455.2 of Sequoia sempervirens. Lineage (NCBI taxonomy): Eukaryota > Viridiplantae > Streptophyta > Pinopsida > Cupressales > Cupressaceae > Sequoia > Sequoia sempervirens. Next base: position 12,177 of record VDFB02328936.1, read on the forward strand.
CTTTCAGATGGTATTTAAGGGCCCGTTCAACAATCTGCATGTTTGGAACTAACAAAAAGTATAGATGAAAAACCCAAGTAGTCTATTAAATAACATAAAATAACTTCCATACACATTCACTGAAAAGAAGAGTCCAAGACATGGTCTAAATCAACAAACTTATATCGAAATTATAGAAGTTTTGCAAATAAACTACTTAATACAATAACAACATAGTATAATGTTTTCTCAACTAGATAAGAAACATAAAGTCCGAACAACAATGGCATATTCTGTGAATCTTAATACAATAATTTGAAACAATACAAAGGCCTAGTGCCTTTCCCTAATTTTTCTGTGTATTTTCTAAACTCATAACCCCTTTTTGGAAAGCATAAATAGTATATATAAAGAATCATCCCATCGCCTGAGAGCTAGTAATAGAATAAGATTCCTTAGCATGAGCGATGATGTCTATCACAATGATTTCCCATGGCTGTTACAATAGAAAAGATTTTGAATCATAGAATGTAGTCACCTTCAAATTGGTGCATCCCCCTACGAATGATGAATGTGGTCCCAGTGTGGAAGCAACAAAAATTTCATGCTAACATGTATCATTCACCAAAGAGTTGGCTAGGACACATGGTGACAGGATAGGGTGCGATGTTCATTCTTCCCTTCTGATGCTGAAAATCCCCATGAAGAAGACATGTGGAGAAGTCTTCATCTTGAGCATTGATTGTGGGGCCCGGAAAAGGGTGTCTATAGAGTCAATGCTATGTGGCAAGTGGGCGGATCTCAGTAGAAAAGAAAAGGGGAGCAGGCTCACAAAGGCCCGTACTACTGACACATGGATGCATGGCAGGGCTCGATAGAGAAGGAATGGAAGAAATCCCTCCAAGGAACACGCAATGGACACATGGAGGAAGCAAGTGAAGCTCTTCAAAGAGGGCCCAAAGATATTCAAATACATTAGGTGTGGGTTGAGACCAAGCAAAACAAAATCATCAACCCAAAGGGAGCTCTAGGAATTTTCAATCCATAGCTTTTGGTGACTACCAATGGTATTTTTCCTGCAGAAAGGGAACCCAAAAATTTTGGTTTGAGGACTAGAGCCTTATCCATTAGGTAATGGAGTTAGAGCTTTGAGAGTGTGGTCTACAGAGGTAGCCAATTGGCCTCAGATGGTATCGATATAGCGCAGATTCTCTTGTGCCTCATGTAGATCAATTATTTCTTTGAAGGGTAGCTTCATGGATATCCCGGTCCTAGACTCGAGCTGAAAGAGTAGCCATGATATAAGATGGGTGATGCCTTCAATGTCCTCGACAGTATGGGGTTGACTGAAATTCTGAAAGGTAGATAAATCATGTTGATTCTCCTTGATTTTTGTTGTGATATGCTCCCTTGTGGCCACTAAATTATCAAAAAGAAACGGGGAGGGCAAGCCCATCTAAATCAATTGGGAGAATGTCGTTCATATACTATTCATAGTCTAACACAGTGTTTCCAAGCAATCACTGGCATGGAGGATGACTATGTGGAAATGGATGAATTATTTTACCTTCTTGGCTACTAACCTTCAATCTCCAATCCTTTCATTCACTAGGTCCTCATTCACCACCGTGCATAACCTGTCAAGTAACTTCTCTTCCTCGGGCACCCTCTTCATAATGAATTATGGGAACTACTCAATTGTTCCATGCACCTCTTTTCTTAAACTTTCTGCTTCTATCATGAATTTTAGTTTCGGTTGAAGAGTCAGACAAAAATTCTTGACTTTTTCCTAGTAGGAAATATATAGTTGTTGGGTTACTGAAAGGTGATCAGATTAAGTAGCAAGGGGTTTGGGAGGATTCTTCAAAACACCAATTTCCATCTCCTTTGATTTGATTTCCTCTATCAGCTCTTCAATTTTCTTATTTACTGTGGAGAGCTATCCCTACAAAGTTTCTAGCTTAACATTCTTACTTTGCAATAACTCCACAGCTTGGCTTCGAGTTTCAAATTCTCTTTCTAGGGAAAGCCTTACTTCCTAGATCTCTTTTTTGAGCTGAGATTGTTTTTTTTTGAGCTCCTTATCCTTCTGTTCCATACCCTGCTCCAATTGAGCTCACTACTACCTACGTTCTTCAACTTTTTGTTGCATTTCTACCTTTTCCTGAGCCAATCGGTCTTGTAATTCCTATTCTTTTGGTTGCAGTCCAATGACTAGGTTGGGATCCAAGGATTGGAACTTTGCAAGTTCTTCCTAGAGTTTAGCTTTCCTTGTCTGTGCTTACTGAGACAAGTGTGAAAATTTAGTGTCCCTTGCATTGTCCTTTTTCAGTAGAACCTCCATCCTTTCCCTAACATTTTTGAGCTCGTCCTCCCTCTTTTTCAATTGGTGAATATGCTTGAGGAAGTTATTAGTCGCTACTCATTGGGTTTCCTCCATTAGCTCAACTTTATCTTGCAGCCAGGCTATGCGTAGATCAATCCATACAAAATGGATTGTATAATCCTTTGGTTGCATATCCCCTTTCTATTTGATGGTTTTTGGATGCATGATTGCAACTTTTGACTGTTGAACTTCATTGAATAGGGTTTAGATGCATGGCTCAATCGAATTTGTAGCATTTTTTCTTTCCTCTTATGGACCTTGATAGCCCATGTTGCTTTCGTTATGTTTCCTTCCCCAATAAATTCTACTAGTGATCTAATTTTCTCGCTAGCAAAGGGTGCACCGAGTGAAAGAGAAAAAGGTAATGACAAAGTTGTGGTCCCGATGGATGTATTCTTTAGTAGAGAGATTGTTAATGGGGAGAATGGGTGAATGTTATACCAAGGCCCAGTTTGAGAAGTGGTAGATGGACTCATGGGGAGCGGTAGTGGTAACAAAGATGCAACAAATACCATCTGTTGGGAAAGTTGAGTCAGAGCCGACGTAGTGGGAGTAAAAGGAGTAGCAATGAAAGATCTAGATTAGGTTGTGACAAATGGTGGAATAGATCATGGGGGAGTAAAAGCTAATTTTTTGCCTTGGGAGAATTGGGAGAAACCTCCCACAATTGTGGAAGTAGAAGTAGAAAAAGAAAGGATGACACTCGAAGTAATTGGAGGTGTAGATACAATACAGGTAATCAAAGATTTCATAGTGAGAAGAGAGGGAGGAAAAGATACTTGAGGTGTGGATGACTCTTATCCTTGGCTCCTTGTAGGTTCATCTGAGCCCTCTCTAGGGGTTGCATCTATGTGTTGCCTCTTATCGAGTGGAGAATTGTCCAGCTCCACAATCTCCAAAGGTTGTTGGGCTACCTTAGATATTTTCACAACCCCTATGTGCGGCCATGAGGCTCTTGACTGTGACATAGTCACCTGCACTTTTAGTGGATTTTTGTCAGGCTGCTTCGCCGTTTTTCTAATTTTTTTGATTGGGGCCTTTTTTTACCTCCTTTTCCTTCACTGTATATGTATTAGCTTCTTCCAGATCTATATCCTTATCATCACTTGCATCAGTATCTTCATTCCCTATGTTTCATAGATCATCGAACCTTTCATCCTTGTCTTTCTCTTGGAATGGGGCATTAAGGAATTTGGTCTCTTGACAATAAATCCAGAGGGATACAATTTTTTCTTCACTCCACTGCCAATGCTTGACCAATTTATTGCAAAGGGTGGCCCCCATTTTAAGCTTGCCATTAGGCTTCTCCAGAAGGAAATAAAAAGAGAGTCATGAAGACCTCCTATCTTAAGTAGAAATATAGGCTAGGTCCACAAATAGATCATACTATTCTAACTGCATATTCCGCCAAGCCTCCCAATAAGGCAAGGAGTTGTGAGTCACCCTAATGTTCAACTCCGCTATGTCAATATCAGGGTTATATTGCCACTTGTCACAAATTAATACCATCCCCAGATGAGCCAACTTTGCTTCTAGTAGACCATGTGTGACCTACTTCTTTACCATTATCATCATTTTGAAGCTCAAAGGGAAAAATAAAAAAACCTTTCTACTTCTTTGCTCCACAAAAATTGTTGTCGATAATTGACAGTTGTTGAAACACCTTTAGGGCCAACACCCTATTTGTGATCCATATCAAGACCTGAAATGGTTCCTCAATAAATTTGTGTAGTTGAATGAATGTGAAATCTCCCTGAGAAACCAATCACAAGGAGGAAAAAAACTCTGCATCCACCCTATTTTCTTAGCAAAAAGTTGATAAATCTTTCCATCCTCACTAAAATCTTGCAAAATTAGAGTAAAGAAACACTCTGAAAATGCATAGTAATCATAAGTTGTAGAAAGGAGAGGAGTCCATATGGAAACCATCCTTCTTACTCATTTTTCATCAAAAATAGCCAATCCCATCCCTTTTCTGAAGAAGTCAGGGTTCTGGTGCAAAAAAATTTGAGCAAGGAGAGAAGAAAACCTGAACTTATGTTGTGTGTTGTATTCTTTGATTTGGTTGAGCATTTCTCGAACAATGACTTCCACGAAGTCATACCAGAATAAAGAATGTTGTCTCCTCAACTGAAAATCTAGATGGTCCATTTGAAACTCGTCTGCTTTCCTATTGTTTTCCATGCTGCAAACAAAATCCATCATAGAGAAGGCCTCTTGTAAGTCTGAGCTAAAAGTGTTGTGCGTGTTCAAAATCTATAGTGGCATTGAAAAATATTCCTTAGGCCTTTTGGTCTCTTGGTTATAAAATCTCAAAGCAAAATCTTTGGTTTACCAAAACTCTTTTGCCCTTTTTGGAGTGAATGTCTCCATCTTTTCTACTCTAGAGCCCCTTCCAGGAGGGATGCATACCATATCCCTTATATCATCCACATTGATCACAACCCTTAGTTACCGTCCTTCAAAGGCATCGGTATCTGGGTTAAAATGTTGAATACACTTGTGAACCAGTTCTAGGCAGTAATGCACAAAAGGAAACATAAACTGCAAGAGACCGTTGAACCATATCTTGTATGCAAAATACTATTGGCTAGTGGACTATTTTGACAGGGTATGTGCGGTATCATGATGGGCCAAAAAATGGCGATATGATGGGTATGTGGCTAATGACTTTTTTTTTACCCAAAATTGATGAAACAAAAAGGGTTTTTAAAGGAGATTGTTAGCTTTCCACCAATATAAATTATGCTTTAATTTGAATTTAATAAATAATTATTATTGAATTTTCTATTTGAATTACGACTAAAGTCCTAATTGATAGGCTAATTGAAAAACATCTATAGCTTTCAAATGGTATCACATTTTTTGAATCTGAAACATGTGTCACATTCTATGCTTCGCATACTATAGGATTAAAATAAAAAATGAATTTCATGAAATTTTGACCTAGCAGTTTAGAAACAAAATTCAATTTGCTATAGATTTGATTCTGATATATTTTTGAAATAATATAGATAACTTATTCAGATTTTTACATCAAGTTTCCTAACTCTGATTTTTCTATTAAAATTTTTGCCACTTAAGGGCCTATTTTTTCCATGATGACCCTGCACATACCCTTAATTCTCTAGCAGGCTACTTCCCTAAGAATCTTAGGGTTGGTTTTAAGGATAGGGTCATGAATGTTATCCCATTCTTTCGTTATCAGGGTTTGGTCCTTCTAAGTTTTCTTTTCTGTGGCCCACGTGTGAATCCACTTTGGCTTCTCTAGCATCTCAAGTGAAGTGTAAGAGACATCATTAAAAATATTGGCCACTAGTGCCACATGCATGGCATCAAATAAGCTTTGGGTCACCTCTCCCTATGCTTCCCTCGAAGGATTTTGGGTCATTTAAGGATTTTTTGGACCTTTGCAATGCTCAACTTGCTACAAGTCACTTGGGTTCTTTAACAAATTTTGTACTCAAAGCTCTTCACACTAATTAGGGTACTCATGAAACTCTTCACAGTGTTGTTCCTTCTCATGCAACACTTAGCCTTTTCTTGACTTGAAGTTGTAGACAATGGTTTCATTTTTGCAATAAATTCGACATGTACCACCAACTCTCTTGTTCATGCAAAATGAATTCATTTCCCTTTAAAAAGAAAATAATTCATAATGACAATTAGTCATTATATCCTACAACACAATTTCCTGGGAAATTGAGCCAGCGATTAAAGGAATACAAAACCTTTTGCATGCTTTGTAATTAATAACCTTGATGAGCCTAAAATATGCTCATAATTTGATGTTATGATAAACTTTTAAATGACTTTATTTTTGCTATTTCACGGCTGTTTAAACTTTGTTGAAACCTTTTGTGGGGATATCCTGTAGCAAGACACTTTTATATTTCTACAGCCTATTGTGTTGACTTGATTGCATTTATTGCCCTGTTGACTCCCAAAAATGGCTGGTATAGTGTATACAGTTTTTGAATGGTGAAGTAGATTTAAAATGTGTGATTAATGAATAGATATCGTGTATGTGCCATATGCCTTTTCTTGCACATCTGTTACCTTTTGTTTCATAGGTTGTTGAAGAATGATCGAGTCAAGCGCAGCCGATCTCGGCCTTGCAGTAAAGTCCATTTCCTGCACGACTTTGAGGAAGCTCCGGCGAAGACTCTTTGACCGAAACCAATTGGGAAAGATTTTTAATGATAAGTCAATCTGGAAAGAGTGGAGCGCTAGATTCTCTCTGAATCGGGTCTAACACATAAATTCATTTATGAAGTTTGTTCCTTGATTCAGGGATACACTTTACTTCCACGTCTTTCTTTGATGAAGTTAGTTAGTTAGTTGTTCTTCTGATTTAAAAATAAGATACTCCTCCTGCGCGAGTGAGTAGAGGATGAATAGAATGAGTAATAGATGATATTCAAGGTAAGATAGAAATAGAGTAGCAGATATCATGTGAGAATCAGTATGATAATGAAAGACAGAATCTTTTTGACTAGAAATAGAGTTTGTTGTTAGTTTTCACATCAACAAAACAATGTATCTCATTTTGTTTTCATGAATAAAGATCGATGAAGTTCTAAGTTCAACATCTGTGTAATCAGTAGATGCTTGCTAAGGGGGCCCACTTAGTAAGTATCTGTAGTTAATTAGTTAGATGTTCTTTTCTGCTGATATCCAGTTAGCTTTCATCTTTGAAGTTTTTATACAAACTCAGTCTTATACTGCTCCTGCAGCATAGAGAGTCCATCCTTGTGACTGTTCCTGCAGCATAAGGCCAGTTCATGGTTTGTGCCTCAGTCGTAGCTGTTACGGTTTCTGTTTTAATCAAAGCATAGTTGAGTTAAGGAATTGCATTACCATTCATTGGCTTAGATAGAATTTCTTTCGATGTATTTTTGCTAAGATTTGGCCAGAAACAAATTCCTGGTGCATATATTTTGCTCGCCATTTTAAAGTCGTCCCACGGTTTGACAAAGTAAAATGAGCGATCCAGCCGAGGAGAGATATTAGTCACTGTCCGAGATGTCACAATTTCGGGAAAGTTTTCTTTGTGATATTCATATCCTTTTGTGAGTGCGAGCCATTTTTTGGCGCCGTTGCCGGGGATGGCGTCTAACTAGGAGTCTGTCGAAGTCATTTTCAGCATTAGTTTAGTCTGTTAGTCAAAAAATTTCGAAATCCTTCACGCCATTACTCACCGTATTGCATGCATAGAAGAAGAAGAGACGCACTGGGAAGGTTCCTCCCTGAAAATCTATTTATTGAACTACCATTTGACCCAGCTGATAATGAACCTGAGGAAAATCCATTCGCTCTACTATTCCAGCACCCAGACATGGCAAATAATCCACCTAATAATCCACCTCCTGCATTTGAGTTTCCCATTGTTCCCCAACAAGATACTGACAATCTTAAAAATATCCCCTCTTCCTTGCTTCCAAAGTTTTATGGCCTGGTCACAGAAGACCGAAAACGCTACGTTTGAATTTGATGTCCTCTATAAGTAGTTATGACTGCCACAGATGCTCATAAAGCTGACTATTTCCTTCCACTTTGGAAAGGAGGGCTCACCGGATGGTTCATAGTCGGGAGAGAGCGTTAGCCAAATAGTGCAGCCATGCGGACAAATTCCTTGAAAATTATAAGGAATATTGTAAGAGTGCCAGCAAAGATGATGACATATTCCGAATCTAGCAGAAAGAGGATGAAAGTTTGGAAGATTATATTTCTAGGTTTTTGTTTTCACTAAAAAGGAACTCAAACCATACTCTCAACGAGGACTCTCATAAACTACTTTTTTTAAGGGGAATCAGTGATGC
>VDFB02328937.1:0-59983 GCA_007258455.2 Sequoia sempervirens
GGCAAGGCCTATAGTAGACCAGCTGGATAGGAGTGTTCATTTTTATTTCTTTGACAAATCGGACACTCTCTAATGTAGTTCAAGAATTCTTCTTTCAACCCTTTCCACGTGAATCTTTCACGAATCTGCTTATAAGTCTTGAAAATCCCTTGATGACCAGCAAGGGGAACATCATGAAAAGATTGTAGAATCTTCTTTTTAAGCTTAGATTCATGCACTAAAAAAATTCTATCTTTATAGTAAATTATCCCATCAACCAACTTACACCTTTCATTAACCAAATGACCTTCTAGCAAGCTAGTTGCAAACTGATTTTTAACATAATCAGCAGCAATTAACTACTTCCAATCTGCTGATAACTCACAAAGTGACTGCAAATGAGGCCTTCTTGAAAGAGCATTAGCCACTATGTTATTTTTTCCTTTGACATACACAATGTCAAAGTCATATGGCTAGAGCTTACTTAACCACTTCTGCTGCCTTTCATTTAAATCTTTTTGGCGCATAAAATGTTTAAGACTATTGTGGTCAGTCTTAACAACAAATTTACTTCCCACCAAGTATTGACGGAATTTAGACAAAGCATGTATGATGGCAAGCATCTCTTTGTCATAAATGGAGTAAGTTTTTTCTGCTCCTCTCAACTTCCGGCTCTCGAAGACAATAGGATGTTTGTCTTGCATTAGAACAGCTCCAACACCTTCACTTGAAGCATCACACTGTAATTCAAAAGATTTTGTAAAATCCGGAAGAGCTAACACTGGACATGTACTCATGATTTGCTTAAACTTATCAAAAACTTCTTGTGCCTTCTTAGTCCAAAGGAAAGCTCCTTTCTTTGTAAGATCTGTGAGAGGTGCCGCTTGATGAGAATATCCTTTCACAAATCTTCTATAGAATCCACATAACCCTAAAAATCCTCTCAAATGAGAAATATTCTTTGGAGTTGGCCAATCAAGAATGGCTCTTATCTTTTCTGGATCAACTTTCACACCCTTTGAACTGATAATGTGGCCAAGATATAAGAGTTTTGTCATCCCGAACTCACACTTTAATTCTTTGGCGAACAAACAATCCGCCTCTAAAATACTAAGCACTTCTTCCAAATGCTTAAGGTGCTCTTTCCATGACTTACTGAAAATGAGAATGTCGTCGAAGAAGATGAGCACAAACTTCCTCAACTGCTGTCTAAAAATCTTGTTCATACAAGATTGGAATGTAGCTGGAGCATTTGTCAAACCAAAAGGCATGACAAGAAATTCAAAATGCCCAAAATGGCATCTAAACGCTGTCTTCTCTATATCCGCCTCCCTCATTCTGATTTGATGATAGCCTGAACGAAGATCAATCTTCGAGAAGAACATAGCCCCATGGAGCTCATCAATAAGCTCATCAATCCTAGGGATTGGATATCTATTCTTGATGGTCTTCTGATTTAATGCGCGGTAGTCAACACACATACGCATTGTGCCATCTTTCTTTCTGAGCAGCACCACTGCAGAAGCAAAAGGACTCTTGCTTGGTCTAATGAAACCACTCTCCAAAAGCTCCTTGATGGATTTTTCAATCTCATCTTTTTGCTTCTTTGGATAACGGTAAGGTGTAGTCATGACAGGTTTTGCTCCCTCTTCTAACTCAATTACATGCTCAGAACCTCTTTCAGGAGGTCTTCCAGGGGGTAGGCTTCCAAAGACTTTGCTCTTCTTTGCAAGTAAGGCTTGAATATCAGGGTGATATCGCCTTTTCTCCTCCACCGGATCAGCTGGTAGAACCAAACATTCAGCAACACATTCAACTTGATCGTGACGGATCAACCTTTCCATTCTTTTCAAGGACACAATTCGAGGGCCCCCATTTGACATCCCTCTTATAACAACCTTCCTTCCATTAGATTGAAATTTAAGCTCCATAGTTTGCAAATTCAAAGTGATCTCACCAAGAGATCACAGCCATTGTATGCCTAACACAACATCAGTGTCTCCAATTCCCACCACATAAAAATCATCTTTAATCTCATAATTTCCCAATTTCATAGAGAGGTTAGGAATCTTCCTTGTGCAAGACATAGTAAAACCATCAGCAACCATTACCTTGAAGCCATCGAATTCCTCAGTCTTCAAACCCCTTTTAGCATTTAAACCTTCATCAATAAAATTGTGAGTTGCTTCGATGTCAATTAGAGCAAATATCCTTTGTGAATTCACAACTCCATGAACCCGAAAGGACTCATTTTTTGGAAAACTTGATAGTTGTGCAAAAGCACTACCATCTCCCACCTCATCGGACTTCTCTTCTGGAGCTTCTTCACCTTCACTACCTGCTGATTCGTATTGCTGATCAGACGAATCAGATTCTGATTCAAAATCAGAATAGCCCTCCATTAGGTTTGCTTTGCCTCTTCCATAGCAATGGTGACCCTTAACCCAAGGCTCACGACAAGTGTAGCAAAATCCATCTTTTCTAAGCTGTTTTTTGAGCTCTTCTGACAACCTTGGTGGAAACTTCTTGGGCAGATTTGAAGAATATTTTTTATCTTTCTTATGGCTGAATAGTTTTGAGTGAAACTTAGGCCTTGGGGCTGCCAACTCCATGCTCCTAGCTTTCTTGATAGCTTCATCTAACGTTGGTGGAACAAATGCTTTGACCCAACCCTTCAAAGGCTCCATTAAACCTTCAGCAAAAAGAACTACAAGTCTTCTTTCAGTAATGTTAGGCACCATTACTGACAACCTCTGAAAATTAGCCACATAGTTTTCTAAAGATCCTTGCTATTTCAATTGTGCCAATTCTCTGAATCTTAATTCTGGATCTTTGGTATCAAATCTTTCAATCAACTTATTGGTAAACTCACCATATGTGCGAATGAGGTTATGGCCAAGAGTGACCAAACCATGAGTGCACCATTCATGAGCTATCCCATCCAAATGCAAAGTAGCAAATTTGATAGCATCTTCTTCCGGCATGGGTCTGAGAGAGAGGTAGTTATCTAACTTCTGCACCCATGATCTGGCTGTACACTTATTACTACCATCAAAATGCTCCATAGTAATCTTTCCCAATGCTTGGTAGAAATCATTTCTAGGTGCCATAGGACGACGTTGCTCATTTCTTCCTCCATTTCTCCGACTCCTTTGATTCATGTATTGATCAAAGGTCCAAGTACCTCTCAAGTCAAGAGGTAAGGAAACATACTCCATGTAAGCTTGACATGCATCATCAGCAAAAGTTGGTGCAGCTTCAACCGGTTGTTGCTCTTCCCTTGGTGTGAAGACGGCAAAAGGGGGTCTAGAGGATGACCCACTAGGAATTGCAGCATGCTGACCCACAGTTCTGTCTCTTGTATTCACCTCAGGACTGCCACTATTGTTATTCCCATTAACTCCACTGCTTTCTCCAGTTAAGTTATTTTGGGGCTGAATGATATTCTGAGTTGCTTGCTGGTCCAATTTGGACAATAATCGGGACATCACGTCTATCATCCCATCAAACTTCTTCTCAACTCTGTCCCTCTCATCATTAGCTTGCCTTACAGTGTCTGACATTATTTCAACTGTCTGTTCAACTTCTTCCACTGACTTTTCTAAACCTTCCACTGTTTTGCCAAGATCTCTTAAGACTTCTAAAAAAGTCTCTTCTTCTGGAACAGGTGGAAACTGATGCTGAGTTCTAGCCTGACTTCTGGTGAATGGCCTAACGTCTCTATCACTCATTAGACAACCAACTGCAAAATTGCCACAGGATGGCAGGGCCTTCTGCTCTGATACCACTGAAATATGCTAACCAATTTTTTCGATAAATTAACACAACAAAACCAGCATTTAGCCAACTTGATTAGCATTAGCTCCAAATAGAAAACCAAACTGGAAAGAACTCACACCAAGAATGCACACTCAATCCCAATGAAGGATAGGTGTTGTCATATGGCGGAGGAGCTAAAGGAAAATACTTGAAAGAAACTACTCAACGTCAAAAATGTGCACTCAAAATCCACTGAGGGCGAGGTGCTAACATATGACGGAGTGTTTAATTGAAAGCTAGAAATTAATAGGCGGATAACCAACCATGAAGTTATTACAAACTAATTCATCCGCTGCGGCGGGCATCCACAGAGTTGTGGGGATTCACCACTAAGAAGTGGGTACAAGAGTGTTACAATCAAATTATCCACACTGGCGGTAAACCATCCAGGGGTACTTATGTGAGAAGAATAAGAATTAAATGCAGCAATTAGAACTAGAACAGTACTACTGTTTACAGTCTTTACAAATGAGAAACAAGCTGCAAATTACATATGAATTACAATAGTCTTCAAACACGAGTAATAGTCTAATAGATGATCTCATACAATTATTTATCTCTTTAACAGCTAATAATGAATCAAAAATCAGAACTTCAAAGGTCTGATACAGAAAACAGTAAACTGGAAATGTCAATCAGCAACTGTGAAAATCAATGAAAAGTTCATAACTCACTTAATTCACCTCCAAATCGAATGTTGTCTTTTGCTGTGCCTTCTTAGAAGGTAGGCGAACATTTTCTGATCATCAAACAGCAACCTAACTGCACCTTTATTTCTGGCACAAATTCCAAAGCTTCCATGAATGGTACGGCCCTCTTCAAGGGCGATTTTGGCATTAAAAATCAGAAACTTCGAATTTAAATCTCAAACTTTGCAAGAAGTGGCGCCTTGGCTTAGCGAACACTCAGCAAAAATACCCATAATCATAATAAATTTATTCTAGGAGTTGCATTCAAATTTTCACTTTCAACTGTGTGTGAATCAGCAACTCAAAAAACTGGAATTATCATCAAAACTTCTTCCATTGAGCACAATCTGCTAGTCTAGATGAGAAGCAGCAAATTCCAACTAGGTGTTGTATTTCAAACACGAAATTGGTTAAAGGCTAGGAGGTAGCATCCTCAAAGCAAGGTTCAATTGTCATTCCGACAACATAACAGTATGATAACATGAATGGATACCAATGCTGGAACAATGCCTTCATTTTATAGAAGAGTAGAAGACTCTTCAATCCCTCAAGAAAAGACGCCAACAGTCACAGAGACTCTTCAAATTTCCAAAAACCATTCAGCTTCTCAAAAGGCGTCCACTTTACAAGGCAATATAAAATCTTTATTTTAAAATAATAACTCCTTCAAAAAGCCGTCCACTTTATTTCCCAAGGCATTTATCTTTATTAAAAATTAAATCACCTTTATGATAGCATAACCCTTCCAAGTCCCCCTTTTAAACACAACTTAAGTTGTCTTACTAGGCCAAGGGGGTCAACTGCAAATAATAACCTCAATGCCTTAATTCAACATAAAAATGCCTTAAGAAATCAGACATAAATTGCAAATAAATGCTCCAATTGGAAATGATGTTCTGAAAGCTGACAAACTCCATACTGCTAAAAATAGTAAACTCTCAAAAATACCAAAGAACCTCCGAACTGGAAACCCTAATTTTACCTCACACACGCCTACAGGCTTCCAGTATAGGCTGATGAGTGTCAGAACAGATTACTGATGAGAAGGGGGCATTACAGGAAGAGCCTTGAGAAGCCAACACTCTGGCAACCGACATTCCAACTCGTCGGCGTGAATCAGCACAGCATCAAACCACTGGGAACATTGATGGCACAGAAGGTGGTGATCGGAACACAGCCATTCCTACTGAACTTCGTAGTCATCCCACTACAGAGGAAGGCGTAGGATGCTTTGCTCGGAAGAGGATGGTTGGTGGCAGCCAAAGCAAATCATAACTGAAAGAGGAACACACTCTTGATCGAGAGCAACGGGAAGAAGTATGTCATTGACTTAAAGAACCAGGCTATGAGCGAAAAATTGGCTTCCTCTAGATCAAAATCAGGCAGAGGGGAGTCAGATGTCGACGAAGGAAGGCAAGCGAAGGAACCGAATACCGATGGTGTTCTTGAACTCGAGAGTTGCTCGAAGGATGAGACAAGCTCACTAAATAGACTGTTTCACTGGCAAATGGAGGATTATGAGGTGTTCCACCGAGAGTGTAACATACTACAGATAGGAGAAATCCAAGAAGAAGAGAAGGGAACGTCCAACCAAACATTTACGGATGAGTATGGAGAGCACAAAGAGAGAGTATCAGAACAAGACGATACACTAGCTGACAAGATGGAATGTGACAAAGTACGAGGTAGTGAGAGAGTTAGAAAACGGGAAGAGAGAGGAGAGAGAAAATGAAGAGAGGGTACAAAAGGAAAAAAAATAGATAAGGAGGTGTTGAAAATCAAAAGAATAAAAAATAGAATTAGTAAAACTGTAAAAGATTAAAGAAGGCGGAAGTATTAAAAAATAAAATCAAGAATATTAAAGAAGAAAAAATGAAAAATGTAAGGATCAAAAATTAAAATGGAGGAACGCAATTAGAGGGAGAAAAATTAAAATAAAAAATATCAAAGCCCACATACTAGCAAAAAGGGTCGTACGACTTAAAGAGGACCAAAATAAGAAGGTGAGTCTAGCAAAGAAGAAAAGGAAAGAAGTCATTGTATGGAGGAAGGTCGTATGAGAAGAGGAAACCAGCAATCGATAGGTTATTCAAGGGCCATATATAGATTAAGCACTTAGACCACGTCGTACAGACTAAGCACTCATGAAGACTCTTTGGCCAAGCCATACAGACTAAGCACTCAAGAGGACTCTTTGACCAGGCCCTACAGATTAAGCATTCAGGAAGACTCTTTGACTAGGTTGTACGGATTATGCACTCAGGAAGATTCTTTGACCAGGCCGTACGGATTAAGCACTCAAGAGGACGTTGTGATCAGGCCGTATAGATGGACCACTCAAGAGGACATTGTGATCAAGCCGTATGGCGTGACCACTCAAGAGGACGTTTTTTCCAAGCCGTAGGGAGTAAGCACTCAGGAGGACGTTTTTTCCAAGTCGTACGGAGTGAGCACTCAAGAGGACATTTTTTCTAGGCCATACAGAGTGAGCACTTAGGAGGACGTTTTTTCCAGGCCGTACGGAGTGAGCACTCAAGAGAACATTTTTTCCAAGCCATACAAAGTGATCACTTAGGAGGACGTTTTCTCCAGGCCTTATGCAGTGAGCACTCAAGATGCATTGACCAGACCATACGAAGTGAAGAATTTTCCATACGAAGAGGTGAAAAAGAGATCGCCCTACGATATAAAGGAAGGGAGTTTTCCATACGAAAAGGTGAAGGAGAGTTTTTCGTACAATGTAAACATAAGTTGGTCGTGCGAGGTGACAAGGGCAAACAAGAAGTGCAAGACGTATGAGGGAGAGGAGAAACTGTACGACGTACAAAGAGGACCACTGAGAATAAAGCATCACAAGAAGAAATAAATTATCTACCAAAGGCAACCAAGTTAACTCCATACGCTATGAAGAGGAGAGGCATCGAAGATACTAAAGGTAATTTCACATAGAGAAGAAAAAGCGTTACCACTATACGGACCATATTCAGGAAATACAAAATAAAAAGGTACAACCAATTGCACTACCAGTTATGCCAGTTACATCGCTAGCCACACTGCCAAGCACACCACCAAGGTTGGCACTGCCCGCCACACTGCCAAGCACACCAATGTTGACACTACCATCATCATCAGGCACACCGTTGGGTCGACCGCCGAGCGCACCATTGGGTTGACCGCCAAGCGCACTGTTAGGCCGACCACCAGACCGATCGCCAAATGCACGGCCAGGACAACCGTCCGACGCACCACTAGTACCACCATCAACCATCAAGCGCACCGTAGGACGACCGTTGGGCGCACCGCCAAGATGAATGTCAGGCGCACTGCCAAGACAACTGTTTGGTGCACCGCTAAGAGAATCGTCGAGCACATCGCTTGGATCATCGGGCACACCGCCTGGATCATTGGACACACCGCCAAGACTTACACCATCGGTGCCACTCACAATGGCAACATTGGCATCAGTTACACCAACGGTGGCATCAATGGTTGGAGGGTTGTCCACAAGATCGGTCGAGCCACCAATCTCATTGGATGGACCACCAACACCATTGGATGAACTTAGCTAATGCATGCATGATTGCAAGTATTTCTTTGTCATAGATGGAGTAGGTCCTTTCAACACCCCTTAGTTTCCTACTTTCAAACACAATGGGATGCTTATCTTGCATCAAAACAGCCCCAACACCTTCTCGGGATGCATCACACTGTAACTCGAAAGGCTTGGAGAAATCTGGTATGGCCAACACTGGACAAAAACTCATGATTTTCTTGAACTTATCAAACACACTTTGAGCTTTTTCTGACCAAAAGAAAGCCCCCTTTTTAGTGAGGTCAGTAAGAGGAGCAGCACTTTGAGAGTATCCCTTCACAAATCTTTTGTAAAAGCCACAAATACCCAAGAACCCTTTCAAATGAGTCAAGTTCTCAGGAGGTGGCCAATCAACTATTGCCTTGATCTTTTTAGGATCAACCTTCACCCCATCAGCACTGATTATGTGACCAAAGTAGAGCAGCTCCTTCATTCCAAATTCACATTTGGATTCTTTGGCAAACAAAGTTTCTGACTCTAGGATGCTAAGCACTTCCTCCAAGTACTTGAGATGTTCTTCCCACATCTTGCTGAAGATGAGGATATCATCAAAGAAGATCAACACAAACTTCCTCAACTGTTTCTGAAAAACTCTGTTCATACAAGACTGGAAGGTGGCTGGAGCATTAGTCAACCCAAAAGGCATGACTAAAAACTCGAAATGACCATAGTGGCATCTGAATGTCGCCTTCTCAACATCTGACCCTCTCATCCGAATTTGATAGTAGCCCGACCTCAAATAAATTTTTGAAAAGAACTTGGCACCATGTAGCTCGTCAATGAGCTCATCTATCCAAGGAATAGGGTACCGATTTTTTATTGTGCTTTGATTCAAGGCACAATAATCCACACACATGCGGATGGTGCCATCCTTCTTCTTCACAAGAACTACTGCTGAAGTGAAGGGACTCTTGCTTGGACGAATGAAGCCCATCTCCAAGAGTTCTTTTATGTTTTTCTCAATCTCGTCCTTTTGCTTCTTAGGGTACCGATATGGTGTTGTGATGACTAGCTTGGCCCCTTCCTTGAGTTCAATGACATGCTCAGCTCCCCTTTCAGGAGGTGGGCCTAGGAGGTAGATCAGCAAACACCTTACTCTTCTTGGTGAGTATAGACTGGATATCTGGAGGATAGTCCCTCTTTGTTTCAACTGGACTAGCTGGAAGAACCATACATTCCGCAGCCCACTCAACTTGATCGTGCCGAATCAGCCTCTCCATTCTTTTGAATGAAACAATCCGAGGACCACCATTGGACATTCCTCTTAACACCACCTTCTTTCCATCAGATTGGAACTTGAGCTCCATTGTTTGTAGATTGAGAGAGATTTCACCAAGTGAGCGTAACCATTGAATACCAAGTACGGCATCCATGTCACCAATAGAAACTACATAGAAGTCATCTTTGACTTCATAGTTGCCTAACTGCATAGACATGTTAGGAACTCTTTGGTTGCAAGAAATATGAAACCCATCAGCCACCATGACTTTGAAGCCTTCAAATTTTTCAGTTTTGAAACCCCTCTTTGCAACCACTCCTTCGTCAATGAAATTATGTGTTGCCCCAGTGTCAATCAAGGCAACAATTCGGTGACCTCCAATCCCGCCATGAACCTTGAAAGATTCGTTCTTTTGAAAACTAGAGAGTTGGGCAATAGGGCCCCCAACTCCTTGCCCATGATCGGACTCTTCTGGAGCTCTCTCTTCCTCGCTGTCCCCAAAATAAGACTGTTGATCAGACATATCAGATTCTGATCCATAATCAAAATAGGCCCCCATTTGATTATAACGCCCTCTTCTAGGACATCTATGACCCTTAATCCAAGGCTCCAAACATGTATAACACTTGCCCTCTTTTCTAAGTTGTTCACGCTGCTCATCAGTCAACTTGGGTGGAAACCTCGTGCTGATTTGAAAAATGCTTCTTATCCTTCTTGTGGCCAAAGGGCTTTGGCAGAAATTTAGGCCTAGGGGTTGATAACTCCATACTTCGAAACTTTTTGATTGCTTCTTCGAGACTTGGCGGATTGAACGCTTTAACCCACCCTTTCAAGGGTTCAACCAAACCTTCAGAGAACAAAACTACCAACCTCCTTTCAATGATGTTGGACACCATCACGGAAAGCCTTTGGAAATCAGCTATGTAAGCATCCAAGGAGCCATGTTGCTTCAATTGTGCAAGCTCGCGAAACTTCACTTCAGGATCCTTAGTGTCGAACCTATCAATCAGGTTATTGGTGAATTCATCGTAGGTTCCAATGAGGTTGTGGCCAAGCGTGACCAAACCATGGTACCACCACTCATGGGCAGCTCCCTCCAAATGTAGTGTTGCAAATTTGATGGCATCTTCTTCTAGCATGGGACGAAGAGAGAGGTAGTTGTCTAGCTTTTGAACCAACGACCTTGTTGAACACTTATCACTTCCATCGAAGTGAGCCAATGACACCTTCCCTTCCCAAGGGCTTGCTGATAGTCAGTCTGTGAGCCATAGGGGCTCTGTTATCAACTCTTCCTCCACTTCTTTTGTTTCTTTGGTTCAAGAATTGATCAAAGGATCATTGGTCTCTAAGATCAGGGGGCAAGGTGGCATACTCCAAGTAGGCTTGCCTAGCATCATTTGCAAAAGGAATAGCAGCTTCAACTTGTGGTTCCTCCCTCTGAGTGAATGTAGGGAAAAGTGGCCTAGAGGCTGATCCTCTAGAGGTGGCCTCATGTTGGCCAATAGTCTTGTCTCTCCCATTGCCATTGTTTCCATTGACACCACTATTTTCACCGATAGCATTGTTTTGACTAGGGGTATGATTCTGAGCAACTTGTTGATCCATTCTTGCAAGCAAACGGGACATCATATCAATCATCCCATCAAACTTCTTTTCCATCCTATCATCTCTCTCATCCATGGCCTACTTATGACTATCTGACATGTTTTCAACTGCTTTCCCTATTTCTCTCAAAGCCTCTGAAAAAGTATCTGCTTCTGGCACTGGCGGAAACTGTGACTGTTGTTTTCTAGCCTGACTTCTGGTGTAGTATTTGCAATCACTGTCACTCATCTGACAACTGAATCACTGTAGGGCACAGGTTGGCAGAATCATGGCTCTGATACCACTGTAATGAACCGGACCAATTTTTTTTTGTTTTTCCAATTTCAATTACAATCAACACGCACCCGTTAAGGTTAGCTCTAAACCAAAACGATGCGGAAAGCAACTCTAACCAGGATGTACACCAAGATCCCGAGGTTGGGCAAGGTGTGAGCATATGGTCAGAGGATCTGATGCAATGCAGAACTGGAATGGAACTCTAACCAAGAATGCATCTAGGATAGACAAGCATATGGTCAAAGGATCTTATGCAAGATGAGCTGAAAGTAACTCTAACCAAGATGGCGCCGAGAGATGGCGAGCATATGGTCAAAGGGTCCCTAAGGCTATGAACTGAAAGTAAATAGGCGGCAAGCCAGCCTCTTCCACTTATTCAGTGGGAATTACAAGTAAGTCAAGTGAAGAAGTGAGAATTGCTGATAGTACTACTGTTCAGCTTACAATGAATTAGAGAGCCTGCCAAGAACACAAGAATAGAAGCTTCAATGCTGCATTAAGGTTAACTACTCTCCAATGCCCACAAAACCTTTTAGAATCAATTTCTCACTCAACTAATGAATTTTCCCAAATCTGATACAACTGATTTTTGACTGAAAATGCACAGACCAGCAACTCAGCAACTTACTAATATGCTCACAACTCACTCAAAACTCACCCAAATCACATGAAACGAAATGCATACAGCTCCTAGGATGATGGCGCCCAAGAAGTAACAGTGAAACCAACCCAAAAGACTCCCATTAATTTTGCACCGAAATCAAGACTACTTCATAAATGTATGGCCCTCAAGGAGGGGCAATTTTGCTCCATAAAATCCAAGACATGGAAATAAAATCTGAAACTTAAAACACACAAGGTCGCCCCTAGCAAGGAATCAGATTGGTTAAATACCCAGAACAACAATATTTTTATTTTTGAATCTATGGGTGAAACTTACAATCAGCTGTGATATTCAGCAACTCCAAAAAACATAACTAAATTCAAAGAAACTGAACTAATATGCTAGGAACTCAAATGCAATGCTGAAACAAACTCAACTACAATCTACCTCTCAACTAGTTGCTATCTTTCAAGCAAGAAGATGAGCCAAGCTAGGAGGTGTTCTTTCCTCAAAGCAAATCTGTCACCATTTCGGCAACATAACTTTACTGAAAATATGAGATGTCCAAATGAAGGGAAGAGGTCTCCTTTTATAAACTTGAAGAGCATCTCTAGAAGTCTCTAGAAAGTGCGCCAAAAATAGAAGTCAAGGCAATTCAAATTTGAGTTGACTCATTTCCTAGAGGTGGCGTCCACTTCAAGAAGCAATAACATTAACTTTTTCTTTAAAATAATCTTCCCCTCAAGGTTGGCGTCCAATCCTCCCTTAGCATTTTTGAACCTTTGAAATATTTAAACTTCTCCTGATGAGGCATTCACCCATAATGTCCCCCTTTTTAAAACAACATAATGTTATAATGCTAGGCCAAGGGGTTATAATATTAAAATATAACATTATAATATGAAAATAACTTATCTCTCCAAAAAAATGCCTCAAAAAGCTAGAAACATCCATACCAACTGAACGGAAACCAACCAATCCACTACCAAAAATAGAATTTACTAAAAATAGTAAATTCATGAAGTTGCTCAGAACACCAAATGGTCCATACCATTGCGAAGCTCTTTGAAAACCCAGAAAGAATCCGCAATCCAATTTTCAAACTTCAAGCAACCACCTCAAAAATAGGAAACCCTAATTTAACCCTTCGAGTAGCCTACGGGTCTATGGAATAGGCCAACGGTCAACTGAATCGATCACAATTGAGAAGGGGACATTACATCATTATAGAGAGATTGGGTTTTATCCAAGTGATTTATTGATAAAAAGGAGATTTTGGAAATTATTGTTTATATCTAATATCTGCTTCAGATAGTAAACATTCAGCTAATCAGATTGGTCAATGTCTTATTAAAAAGGCTCAAATATTATTTTATTGCCTATTGAAATTCCCTTTGGAAGTATCCAGCTTCAAATCTGAATTGTAGCCTTATTTTGGCATAAAGACAAACATTGCTAGCCGTCGTACAAGTGTGAAGATAATCGATGCAAGGTCGATTCATATCTAAGGGTAACGACATACCTATTGGAGCCATATAAAGGAGAAAGATGGCATTTATGATAGAGAGTCGCATGGTCTTGTAACATTGACCATCGTTCCATGTTCTCAAGCTGCTCATGTGGAAATGAAGACGAGATGGAATAAGACAAACAGGATTGCTTTATACTAGCTGTCACCTACAGTTTTTATTAGTTGCACCATAGAGAAATCGAGCATCTTGGTTTTGTTAATATCAAATGATCATTGTGGTGTGGTCGATTATTCATTCAAACAACCGCCAATTTGGAGTGTCGTGGAGTTTCTAACTTCCAAAGACCACTCAACTTCCTTCATGGCAGATGCACCTTATATTAGCCGCCATCTATTGTCTTATTCCAAATAATTCTATATCGTTGTATTCTCTACACTCCCTGATCGCCACTTATATTTTTGGATGTTAGTGACTTACTTAAGAGTTAATCTTCAAGAGGAAGGGAACGGGTCTTTGAATAGACAAAGGAGGAGTTTGTGTTATTAATGCAATCTCAGCTTGATAAGAGCCGCTATCCTCATACATAGAGCCGCAGCCATAGAGTTTATGCCCAGGTTGATAGCCTCTATCCAAGGACTGGATGTATTGCTGTAAATGAGTCACATTAAGTGCAAACAGTCAATGTGGAGATAATACAGCCTGTGAACTTCACTCTCGGGTTTACATATGAATGAGTCTATTTTATATATATGCATCAGATTGTAAATGCCTAAGTAATCTGTAGTTTTCAAATCCTGTGTATGTTAAGTTGCAAATCTATTGTTCAGAAATAAGAATTGAAACAGTTCATTAGCAGCCTCAAATCTGTATTGCTGAATGTATATTAGCTGCTGTTAGCTATCTACTCATAATTGAAATGTGGCAAGCCTTGAATCCCATCTAAGGTAATAAAGGAACTTTTTTGTGTGAATGATCATGATATGTTTCTTGCAAATCTCTGTTCATTAAGCACTCAGACACTCAGCATGCACATTGTTTGACAATATGCCAATATGTCAATCTAAAATATCGTGAAAAATATCGACCTAATCTGAGAGGGTACTTTACAAAATATAAAAGTTTAAACCTGAGTGTGTGTGTGTGGGTATATTACTATCTATCCACATAGGAACTTATAAATATGTGAGAACCTATCTGTGAGATATAAATGAGTGTAATGAACCAGTTAATCATATATAAACAGCAATAATATTTTGTAAGTTCATAATTCTTTAAATGTATATTCAGACCAAAATAATATTGATGAATAAGTACTGTGAACAAATGTATGATATGTATTAATCAAGTTGAAAGGAAGGAAAGACCTAATTATCTTTATCTTAGTTGTTACTTGTTGTATGTGACTGAAAATGTGTTGTGGAATCACTTTCGATAACCAATTTGATGTAATGTCCCCTTTTGTGGAAACCCTAATTCTTGCTCTAGAAATACAAGCTAATGCAGTTAGGGTTACAACTTATCAACCAAATACTTTAAGCCGGATAAAACTTGGTTTTAGGTCTTGGGAACATGTTAGCTAATATTGAAATATAATTCACATAATTAGACATATATAACAAATGTTTATCTATTCATTTCATGCATACATTTAAATTACATAAACCACATAATATTTATAATTTACATTGAGAGTTGGATCATAAGGGGGAGTGGATGAAAAGCATGATAGGTCTGCCTGAAGCTACCACACCAGGCCCAAGAGCGGATATACCATCCCTCTTGGCCCTCATTTGGCGCACTTAGTCATTCCGCATGGGGTGGTCTACTTGGTGGACAACTTGTATCCGCATTCCCTATCCTTGCTATCTTATCCACCCCTCATATGGTTGAAACCCCTTGAATCAATCCGTATAGAGGTTGGGAAAGAGCTTACTATAGGAGGCCCGTAAACATCTCCTCCTAAGCCCAAGAGCGGATATCACACCCTTGGCTCCAAGAGGAGCACTTAGTCATTCCATCATGGAGGGAGGATGTCTAGTATCTGCTCAACCTACTATAAGTCTTTTCCTCACTTCTTCCACGGTTGTTCTATAAAGATAAATAACAAGATAGATATGATTGCACACACAATAGTTATGATCACAATAACATAATTAGTTATCTAAATCAAAATAACATATTAACAATGCAATAATAATAAATAGTAGCATGCATAATTTTATTATTTCAAAATAACATCACTAGAAATTCATAAGTACTTTTCAAACATATTATTTGAATTCATAAAATACTTATCTATTATTTAAATTTATAAATTATTTACTTATTATTTAAATTAAAATATCTACTTACCTTATTGCTGTTTGGTCTGTAAGTGCTTCTCCTCTTCATCAGCCACGATCTATTCCTTTATTTCCTCTTGTTTGGAGTTACTGATCCAAATGATCACTTATTATACTAGCTGAAATTATTTATAATTCTAAAACAATAGATTACGATTCTGAAATCATGAATGAATTATACTGCTTAAAAGAGCTTGCTGATCACGATTCACCACTCTTTTCTTTCTTCCCCATCCATCGATGCCTTTTGATTTGAAGATATATCTCCTTTAATACACACATATGGCTAAGAGATGTGATCTTTCAAGGCATCTATTTGTCAAGGATCATGTCTATCGATTAAATGTTAATCGTTGTCTCTATGCTCTTTGCATATTATTATATTTTTACATATTTTATTTAATATAGTTTATGTTCATTACATTAGTTTAATATATATATATATATATATATATATATATATAATAATGATTATATGTAACGACCTATCCCTTGCGTAAATTAATTTTTTTCAAATTTTAGTTCAATCATATAAAGATAACAAGTAACAAAGGCAATACAATAAAAAATTTCCTTTCTTTATTGATAAATGTATACAAGTTACAATATATTTCCACATGAATTCCATTTTCATTGCAAATATAAATCAGAGTTCAAAAGCAATACAGTTACATACATAGCTCGTAAGCTTTTGCACAAATAGAAGTAAGAAGGTCCAAGAGTCTGTCCTTTCAAATCTTGGTACATCGGTCGCTTGCTGTGGAGGAGAAACATCACTATCATGACCCTAACTAGCTCCTCTCCAAACCCCTAATGTTTTGATTATCTTTTTGTGTTTTTTTTAAGTTTTTTAAGAAAGTTTCTAGAGAGAAATAGAAGGGGCGCAGCATATAAAAGCTCATAAATCTTAAATCTGAGCTATTTCTGATAAATTGTAATTGCAGAAAGTAATAAACAACCACAACAATGAGATCACAAATGATAAACGTACCCACAAGCTTCCAGATTATTTAAATATGAAAATAAATCCACTTGCCAGCCAAGAATGGTAAAAACTGACAAATATGAACGTAGGAGCTCCAGATTTGACTTCTCCCACTCAGAAACAAGACACAAGGAGCAGAGAGGGGTAGACGCCAAAGAAGCAATGAAGAAACAGCCAAAATAGAAGGCGTTTTGGCCTATAGGAGAAACACGCCTTCAAAAAGGGGGTACGCCAAGCAAAGGAAATGGTACGGCTGGCCCAAGGAAACTGTACGGCCTTATGGAAACTGTTGACTGCATGAAGATGGCATCCCAAGTGGAGAAACCCTCTTCCTTATTGCAAACAAATAGATCTCAACAAGAAACTCTAAATAAAACTCAATAGAACCTCTGAATGAAGCCCTCACAGATGCACTAATTCGACTGGTCTCTCACAGTCTCAAAAATGCTCAACACTGAAGAAGATCTTGCCCTCCAATGGAAGAAATGCTCAAACCCTTGTCTCAGAGAATAGCACAGGAAAAAACCAAATGGCAAAGTCAAATAATCATGAATGAGTTTGATTTGCCAAAAATGCCTTATATCCTCAAAAGGCACGAGTTTCAAGAAAGTACGGCTTGGCTTCCAAATAAAATACATTACAATGTATTTTAATAATTTTTCAATAGTTAGCAATTAAATAATTGCTTTTTCCCAAGTTGAGCGCACTTTATACTTGTGTGATTTAATTTTAAATCACTTGATGATATATTTAAGTGATATAATATTTATAAAGTTAATTTGACTTTATACTAAAGCGTTAAGTTAATTAATTAACTTAAATCACTTAAATATCCATAACTCCCTCCAAATTCCATATATTTTTGTGCCGTTAGAAGTTGGCGAACACTGAACACCAAATGCTCGTGTTGAATCCCACACTGAAGCTGAAGGGTTGAGAATGACAACTCACCAAAAATAGCCACTGACCCTCTAACCAGATCCTGTTAGCCTACAAGGGTCCAAGATATAAGCTAACTCACAAGCTCCTGAGAACTGACTAGAGCGGGAACATCACAGTCTGCCCTCCCCGAATTTGCTTGCCTGCAAGCAAACTCAAAGCCGGATGCTGTAGAATACTGTCACCCTCCCAAGTAGCATCCTCTGCCTGTAGATCTCTCCACTTCACCAAATATTCCCTAATAACTCACCTTCGAAGATGACACTCTCTGGAATCCAGAATGGCCTCAGGTATCAAAATCAGCTTCCCCTCATCATCCAGGGGTGGTAAATCTGTAGATGGAGTCACCTGTTGTCCCAACGCCTTTTTGAGGCGCGACACATGGAACACGTTGTGAACCTTACTGTCCACCGGTAGATCTAACTCATAAGCCACTTCACTGACATGCCTGACAACCCTGAATGGTCCATAGTATCGCGGCTTGAGTTTCTTGGCACCCTTCTTACGAAGGGTGGACTGCCTATAAGGTTGTACCATCAAATACACCAAATCATCAATCTCGAAAGATCGCTCCACTGGCCGTTGATTAGCATATTGCTTTTGCTGATTTTGAGCCTTTTGAATGTTCTCTCTGAGTGCTCTCATAATGTCTTGGTTCTCCTGTAATAGATCCCCAGCACTAGGTACTCTACTGTCACTCAGCAACAAATCTAGAAAACTCGGAGCATCATATCCATACAACGCTCGGTAAGGTGTCATCTGAATACTCATGTGATGAGTCGTATTGTAGCAATACTCACAAAGGTATAACCACGTCACCCATGCCTTCTACTGCCCTAAACTGTAATTCCTCAAGTATCCCTCCACCCATTTGTTGACTATCTCAGTCTGCCCATCTGTCTGTGCATGGTAACTGGTGCTTGGAGTGAGTTATGTCCCGCAAATTTTGAATAACTCCTGCCAGAAGTTACTCATAAACCTGCTATCTCTATCACTAACTATGCTCCGAGGCAAACCGTGCAACCTAAATACCTCTCGGAAAAACAAGTCTGCCACCTGTGTAGCTGTGTGAGTAGTAGTGATTGGGAAGAAATGAGCATACTTCGTCAATCTATCTACTGCCACAAAAATGTTGTCTTTCCCTAGAGCTTTCGGCAAGCCCATAATGAAGTTCATTGACAAGCATTCCCACTTCCTCTCAGGAATAGGAAGCGGCTGAAGTAATCCTGCAGGGTATGTATGTTCTTGCTTGTTCTGCTGACAAACAAGGCATTCCCTGACATATTGAAGAACAAATGACTTGAGACCTTTCCAAGAGAATCTTTCTTGTACCTGCCTGTAGGTCTTAAAGTAACCGGGATGTCCTGCCATAGGTGAATCGTGGAATGATCTCAATACTCTGTCCCTCATCTCAAAACCTAGGACTAGAAATATCCTCCCTTTGTAAATGATAAGATCATCTACAAGTGAGCATTTGCCATCATGTACTGTCCCATCCACTATGTTAGAAGCCCACGGGTTCTTAGCATACTCTGCAACTATCATGTGTCTCCAGTCCTCTGCAATCTCTGTAATGGAGCTCAAGTGTGAGCGGCAAGATAATGCGTCAGCAACCACATTCTGTGTACCCTTGACATAGGAGATGTCAAAATCATAGGACTGAAGTTTGTTGACCCATTTTTGTTGTCTTTCATTCAAATCTCACTGTCCTAGGAAATGTTTCAGACTATTGTGATCGGTTTTAACAAAGAATTTACTACCAACCAAATATTGCCTGAACTTGGCCATGGCATGCATGATGGCCAACATTTCCTTATCGTAAATGCTAAAGCTCCTCTCAGGACCTCTCAGCTTCCTGCTCTCAAAAGCTATAGGATGTCAGTCCTGCATGATGACTGCCCCAATACCTTCACCACTGGCATCACAATGTAGCTCAAATAGCTTGGTGAAGTCTGGTAATGCCAAAACTGGACATGTAGTCATGAGAAGTTAGAACTTCTCAAAGCACGCCTATGCTAAAGGTGTCCACACAAAGGCTCCCTTCTTAGTCAAATTGGTTAGTGGCGCTGCATGACGCGAGAATCCACTAATGAACCGACGATAGAAGGTGCATAGACCTACAAACCCCCTGAGCTGTGTCAATGTCTTAGGTGTAGGCCAATCAATGATAGCACGAACTTTCTCTAGATCCATACTGACTCCCTCACTACTAATGATGTGACCCAGATATAAAAGTTCTCCCAAGCCCAGTGCACACCTGGATTCCTTGGCGTACAAGGACTCCCTATCAAGTATACTCAATACTGCATTCAAGTGAACTATGTATTCCTCCCAAGACTTGTTGTAAACCAGTATGTCATCGAAGAACACCAAAACAAATTTCCTCAAGTGAGGATGGAAAACCCTATTCATTGTAGACTGGAAAGTGGCTGGAGCGTTGGTTAAACCGAACAGCATAACCAAGAAGTCATAATGTCCACAGTGGCATTTGAATGCAGTTTTCTCAATATCCTCCTCTCAAACTCTGATCTGATGGTACCCAGTCCTCAAATCAATCTTCGAGAAATAGCAAGCTCCATGTAGCTCATCTATTAACTCGTCAATCTGTGGTATGGGATACCTGTTCTTAATAGTCTTCCTGTTGAGTATCCTGTAGTCAATATACATTCTGAGTGTACCATCCTTTTTCTTCACCAAAACAACTGATGAAGTAAAGGGTGACTTACTCGGCCTAATGTGCCCCATAGCCAAAAGTTCTTTAATAGTTTTTTCAATTTCATCTTTTAATCGCTTGGGGTGTCGGTAAGGTGTGATCATGATAGGTTTTGTGCCCTCGTTCAACTCTATAATATGCTCAATACCTCTATCAAGAGGTCTACATGGTGGAATAGCACTGAAAACCTTTGCATGCTTGATTCAGAGTTCCTGAACATCTGGATGATAAGGAGATTCTTGTTGCTCCTTTTGTGAAGGCATTACCTTGCACTTTGCTGCCCAATCCACCATGTCATGCCGAATCAAACGTTCCATTCTCCTGAGTGAAATTTCTTTTACATTGTTGTCCTTGATGGCTTTGAGAACATGATTTGTGCCATCAACTTTAAATTTCATCTCCATGTCTTGTAAATTAAGTGTGAACTCTCCTATCGCATGAATCCACTTCATGCCGAGAACTATATCTGTACCTCCCATGTTCACAACATAAAAATTTGCCTTAACCTCAAAATTGTTGAGTTTCATTGGCAAATCCGGAATCATCCTCTCGCAGTTGAGAGTGTACCCATCCACAACCTTAACTCTAATTCCTTCAAACTGCTGAGTTTGAATGCCTCTCTTCTCCACCAACCGAGAATCAATAAAGTTATGGGTTGCACCTGTATCCAAAAGAGAAATGACTCTTTGACCAGCTAGTATCCCACAAAGTCTAAAAGACCCTTCTCTCTGCATACTGGACATATGAGCTTCCTGTAGCTCAATTTCAACCTCTCTTTCTGCTTCATTTTCTGATTTTTCCTCATCTGTATCATAAATTGCAACTTGCTGGTCTGAAAAATCAGTCAACTCTTCTCCCTCAAAGAACCACTCCATAGGCATATTTTGCCCTTTAGGCTTGAGGGGGCAATCGTGGTTGATGTCATATGGGCCTTTGCAATAAAAACAGAGTTTCTTCCTACATAAATCGTTTAAGTGTTTCACAATCTAGAGGTGCTGCAAATTTTTTCTTTTGATCAGAATTTTCAAACTTCTTTTGATTAGATTTGGTGTCATTGTAGGAAGTGGATGGCCAAACTATTTTTGTGGTGTGGTAAGCTCCATACTGTGAGCTTTCCTCATGGCCTCCTGCAAGGTAGGTGGATCGAATGCCTTGATCCAACCTTTCATGGGCTCAAATAAACCCTCCATCAATAATATAATCAACCTTCTCTCTGATATGCCTGTCACCATAACTGACAGTCTTTGAAACTCTCCAATGTATGACTCCAAACTACCCAACTGTTTCAACTATGCAAGATCTCTGAAGTAAAGTTCGGGATCACGTTTGCCAAACCTCTCTACCAATCGATCTGTAAACTCCTGGTAAGAAGTAATCCTGTCATGGTGGAGTGTTACCATGCCCTCGTGCCACCAATCATGGGCCACGCCATCCAAGTGGAGAGCTCCAAATCTAATAGCATCCTCCTTTGTCATAGGACGCAATGTAAGGAAGGTGTCCAATTTTCTCACCCAGGCACAAGCTATGACTCTGCCACAGCCGTCAAAATTAGTTAACATAATTTTGTTTGTAGCCTGCCTGAGATCATTATTCCACTGTTTAGGCCTCCTGTCAAACCTGTTTCTAGTATGTTCTCTCTTCTGGCTCATGAATCGATCAAAGTTAAGGTGATCCTTAACTCTCGGAGGTAATGCATCCCATTCATCATGCATAGTCATGATGTTATCTACAAAGTTCACGTCACCACCCTCTTCAACCTCTTCCTCTTCATTAGTATCATCTCTAGTGAATGTAAGGCACGTGGGTCTTTCATAGGTGTGTGCTAGAGCAATATTCCTGCGAGCTTCTCCATGAACACTTCCCTCCTGATCTGGATCTTGATTCTGCCTTCTCTGAACTGTCAAATTTTGGACATTGGTACCAAGTTGTTGGAGGATGTTCGCAACCTTTTCTTGGCCTGCCACAATCCCTCTCAGTACATCTCTGGCCTCTCTTTCTTCATTATCAAGATGATTCCTAGAAGGACCTTCCTCTTCCCTGTTTGCCATATTATCAAAGTCAAAATCTTCCTCCTATTCGTCAAATGGAAATGCTGGAAATGGTTCAAAACTTCTTTTCTAATAACCAGGACCCCTGCGTGAGTAGTACCTGTCAAACCTATTCTGATGTGACCGCATAGGAACTACTAACCCTCCACGCTGGCAAGATCAGAGCTTTGATACCACTGTGATGAGCCTAACTGGCTCCTCTCCAAACCCATGATGTTTTGATTATCTTTTTGTGTTTTTTTTTAGCTTTTTAAGAAAGTTTCTAGAGAGAAATAGAAGGGGCGCTGCATATAAAAGCTCATAAATCTTAAATCTGAGCTATTTCTGATAAATTGTAATTGCAGAAAGTAATAAACAACCACAACAATGAGATCACAAATGATAAACATACCCGGAAGCTTCTGGATTATTTAAATAAGAAAATAAATCCACTTGCCAACCAAGAATGGTGAAAACTGACAAATGTGAACGCCGGAGCTCCAGATTTGACTTCTCCCACTCAAAAAACAGGACACAAAGAGCAGAGAGGGGTAGACGCCAAAGAAGCAATGAAGAAACAGCCAAAATAGAAGGCGTTTTGGCCTGTAGGAGAAACACGCCTTAAAAAAGGGGTAAGCCAAGCAAAGGAAATGGTACGGTTGGCCTAAGGAAACTGTACGGCCTTATGGAAACTAATGACTGCATGAAGATGG
The DNA here is from genome assembly GCA_007258455.2 of Sequoia sempervirens. Taxonomy (NCBI): domain Eukaryota; kingdom Viridiplantae; phylum Streptophyta; class Pinopsida; order Cupressales; family Cupressaceae; genus Sequoia; species Sequoia sempervirens. The sequence goes on from VDFB02328937.1 coordinate 22,975, forward strand.
CGTCCCAAGTGGAGAAACCCTCTTCCTTATTGCAAACAAATAGATCTCAACAAGAAACTCTGAATAAAACTCAATAGAACCTCTGAATGAAGCCCTCACAGATGCACTAATTCAACTGGTCTCTCACAGTCTCAAAAATGCTCAACACTGAAGAAGATCTTGCTCTCCAATGGAAGAAATGCTCAAACCCTTGTCGTAGAGAATAGCACAGGAAAAAACCAAATGGCAAAGTCAAATAATCATGAATGAGTTTGATTTGCCAAAAATGCCTTATATCCTCAAAAGGCACGAGTTTCAAGAAAGTACAGCTTGGCTTCCAAATAAAATACATTAAAATGTATTTTAATAACTTTTCAATAGTTAGCAATTAAATAATTGCTTTTTCCCAAGTTGAGTGCACTTTATACTTAAGTGATTTAATTTTAAATCACTTTATGATATATTTAAGTGATATAATATTTATAAAGTCAATTTGACTTTATAATAAAGCGTTAAGTTAATTAATTAACTTAAATCACTTAAATATCCATAACTCCCTCCAAACTCCATATATTTTTGTGCCGTCCGAAGTTGGCGAACACTGAACACCAAATGCTCGTTCTAAATCCCACACTGAAGCTAAAGGGGGTGAGAATGACAACTCACCAAAAATAGCCACTGACCCTCTAACCAGATCCTGTTAGCCTACGAGGGTTCAAGATATAAGCTAACTCACAAGCTCCTGAGAACTGACTAGAGCGGGAACATCACAATCACTCGGGCACTTTTCCGCCAACCACAGACTTATAATGCGGTCCCCCGCACACCTATCGTTAGATAGATGGCCCTCCCTTCGAAGAAGAGATTGGTAGGGTATCCTTTAACGATTACCAATGAGCATATGTAATGTCCCCTTCTCAGCAATGATCGTTTCTGCCGTTGGCCTATTCCGGAGACCCGTAGGCTGTGCGGATGGTGAAATTAGGGTTTCCAAGTTTTGAGGGGTTTTTTCTTGGGTTTGGGTTTCTTACGCCAGTTCTTCGGGTTTTCAGAGAGCTTCGCAGTGGTGTGTTCAGTTTTGGCATTTGGGCAACTTCGCAATTTACTATTTTTAATTAAATTCTTCTGGCAGTGGGAATTCCGGAATTCAGTTGGGTCACTGTTTAGTTGTTTCGGGGCGCCAGTTCTTGGCCTTGGGCGCATTTTTCTGGGAGAGATAAGTAATTTCATTATAATATTATTATTTTAATATTATACCCCTTGCCTAGCAGTGCAACTTTAAGTTGTTTTTAAAAAGGGGACTTTTGAGGGTCCAGGCGTCATAAGGAGATAAATTATAATTTTAAAATGTCAAATATTGAGACAAGTAAGTGGGACGCCCTTTTGAGAAGATTATTTTATTTTAAAAAGTGAAATGTTTTATTGTTGAAAATGGACGCCATCTTTGGAGGGAAAAGGTGAATTTGAAATTAGGGTTTGGGCGCCCTTGGAAGCTTCTAGATGTTTCTCTCTCGTCTATATAATCAGGCCTCAGCTCTTCATTTGGCATCTTCTGTCTACTACACCGTTATGCTGCTGGATTGTATTCAGGCACTCGCTTCGAGGAAAGCACACCTCCTAGCATTGGCTCATCTTCTTGCTTGAAAGATAGCAACTAGTTGAGAGGTTAGATTGTATTTGGGTTGTTTTGGCATTGTAGTTGAGTTACTTGCATTTAGTTGATGTTATTCAAGCATTTTGCAGTGTTTCAGTGTTGCTGTTGTTGCATTGCTGTAGGCATGTTTTATTCATAATTCAAAAATACAAAAAGATTTCATTGTGGGTATTGCATATTTCCATTAGTCATGCTTGGGCGCCAATTATTGCCAAGTTTTGTGATTTATAAACAAGTGTGGGAATTTTAAGAAGAAATCGCCCTCCTCAAGGGGCCGTACCATTGTACCTTCATTGGGAATTGTGTAGAAATTAAATATCAGTACTTTGGGGTTGTTTTATGTCTCTAACTTGGGCGCCACCATCTTAGTTGTCATTTGCATCTATTTACTTGCAGTTTGAATGAGAGGTGTGAGGTTTGTGAGCATATTTTGGTGATACAGTGTTGCTGATAACAGAAAAACAGTCCTAACTCTGTCATAGCAGCAAGCATAAAATAATCACTCGAGTTGTGTGCAAAGAAAACCATTGAGAAGACTTGGAATTATCATTCTATATTGTTGTAATTGTTGAAGGTTCTCATATAATGTGCTTAGTTGATGAATTTCTGATATTGTAAGTTGTACAGTAGTACTGTCAGCATCATTTAACATTCCCGCAATTTCTCTATGTTTGTATTGCCCACTGAACAAGTGGAAGAGGCTGGCTTGCCGCCTATTTCTGTTTTGCATTGTAATTTCCTTAAGTCTCCACCAAATGGTCGCCTCTTATCCATCACGGATTGAGTAGCACATACTTGGTGTTGAGCTCTTTTCAGTATTGCAATAGATAGGGATCCTCTGACCGAATGCTCGTCGTTCACCGGCGCATCTCTGGTTAGAGTTCTTATTCAGCAATTTTCTTTGAGATCCTCTGACCAATGCTCACACCTTGCCCTCATCGGGATCCTGGTGTACATTCTGGTTAGAGTTACTTTCTGCATCGTTCTGGTTTATGCTAACCTTAACGGGTGCGTGTTGCATTGTAATCATTTGTGAAAAAACAAAAAAAAAATTGGTCCGGTTCATTACAGTGGTATCAGAGCCATGATTCTGCCAACCTGTGCCCAACAGTGATTCAGTGGTCAGATGAGTGACAGTGATTGCAGATACTTCACCAGAGGTCAGGCCAGAAGACAACAGATACAGCTTCCGTCAGTGCCAGAAGCAGATACTTTTTCAGAGGCTTTGAGAGAAACAGGGTTAGCTGTGGATACGGGTAAAACAGTTGAGAACATGTCAGACAATCTTAGGACAGCCATGGAAGAGAAGGATGCAAGGATGGAAAAGAAGTTTGATGGGATGATTGAGATGATGTCTCGATTACTTGCTAAAATGGATCAGCAAGCTACTCAGAACCATATTCCGAATCAAAACCATGCTACAGGAGAAAGCAGTGGTGTCAATGGAAACAATGGGAATAATGGAAACAATGGTAATGGAGGTAGTAGAACTATTGGACAGCATGATGCCATCTCTAGCGGATCAACCTCTAGACCGCTCTTTCCTACATTCACTCCAAGAGAAGAACAACCAGTTGAAGCTCCCATTCCCTTGGTAGACGATGCCAGACAAGCCTATATGGAGTATGCTACCCTACCTCCTGATCTTAGGAACCAATGGTCCTTTGATCAATTCTTGAATCAGAGGGACAGAAGACACGGAAGAAGAGTTGATAACCGAGCTTATATGGCTCCTAGAACAGATTTTCATCAAGCCTTAGGAAAGGTAACATTGGCTCACTTCGATGGAAGTGATACGTGTTCAGCAAGATCATGGGTTCAGAAGTTAGACAACTACCTTTCACTTCGTCCCATGCCAGAAGAAGATGCCATCAAGTTTGCAACGCTTCATTTGGAGGGAGCTGCCCATGAGTGGTGGTACCATGGTTTGGTCACTCTTGGCCATAACCTTATTCGAACCTATGGAGAATTCACCAACAAGCTGATTGAAAGGTTCGACACTAAGGATCCTGAAGTAAGGTTTCGCGAGCTTGCACAACTCAAACAGCATGGCTCCTTGGATTCTTACATTGCTGATTTCCAGAGACTTTCTGTGATGGTGCCCAACATCACCGAAAGAAGATTGGTTGTGTTGTTTTCTGAAGGTTTGGTTGAACCCTTGAAAGGATGGGTTAAAGCTTTCGATCCACCAAGTCTTGATGAGGCAATCAAGAAGGCTCGTAGTATGGAGTTATCAGCCCCTAGGCCTAAATTTCCGCCTAAGCCTTTTGGCCATAAGAGGGATAAGGATAAAAGACATTCTTCTAATCAGCACAAGAAGTTCCCACCTAAATTGACTGAAGAGCAACGTGAACAGCTCAGAAAGGAGGGCAAGTGTTACACATGTTTAGAGCCTTGGACTAAAGGCCATAGATGTCCTGGAAGAGGGCGTTATAATCAAATGGGAACCTATTCTGATTATGAATCAGCATTTGATATGTCTGATCAGCAGTCTTATTTCGGGGACAGCGAGGATGAAAGAGCCACAGAAGAGTCCGATCATGAGCAAGGAGTTGGGGGCCCTATTGCCCAACTCTCTAGTTTCCAAAAGAACGAATCTTTCAAGGTTCGTGGTGGAGTTGGAGGCCATCGTATTGTTGCATTAATTGATACTAGTGCAACGCATAACTTCATTGATGAAGGTGTGGTTGCAAAGAGAGGTCTCAAAACTGAAGAATTTGAAGGCTTCAAAGTCATGGTGGCTGATGGGTTTCACATTTCATGCACACGAAGAGTTCCTAACATGTCCTTGCAGTTGGGAAACTATGAAGTCAAAGATGACTTCTATGTGGTTACTATTGGTGACACAGATGCAGTCTTGGGCATACAATGGTTACGCTCACTTGGTGAAATCTCTCTCAACCTACAAACCATGGAGCTCAAGTTCCAATCTGATGGTAAGAGAGTTGTTTTGAGAGGAATGTCTAATGGTGGTCCTCGTATAGTTTCTTTCAAAAGGATGGAAAGGCTGATTAGACATGACCAAGTGGAGTGGGCTGCGGAATGCATGGTTCTTCCTGCCAGTCCAGTTGAGACCAAGAGGGAATATCCTCCTGATATTCAATCCATACTCACCAAAAGGAGTAAGTTGTTTGCTGATCTACCACCTGGGCCACCACCAGAAAGAGGTGCTGAGCATGTTATTGAACTTAAGGAAGGGGCCAAACCAGTCATTACAACACCGTATAGATATCCTAAGAAGCAGAAGGACGAAATTGAGAAGAACATAAGAGAACTCCTGGAGATGGGCTTCATTCGCCCTAGCAAGAGTCCCTTCGCTTCAGCTGTGGTTCTTGTGAAGAAGAAAGACGGCACCATCCGCATGTGTGTAGATTATCGTGCCTTGAATCAAAGCACAATAAAAAATCGGTATCCTATTCCTCGGATCGATGAGCTCATTGATGAGCTACATGGTGCTAAATTCTTCTCCAAAATTGATTTGAGATCGGGTTACTATCAAATCCGGATGAGGGGCTCAGATGTTGAGAAGACGGCATTCAGATGCCACTATGGTCATTTCGAGTTCCTAGTCATGCCCTTTGGCTTGACTAATGCTCCAGCCACTTTCCAGTCTTGCATGAACAGAGTCTTCCAGAAACAGTTGAGGAAATTTGTGTTAATTTTCTTTGATGATATTCACCAATATTACCGGCGAAAATGGGAGGAACACATCTCTGGCTTTGGGAAGTTGGCAGCGTTCTTCGAATGCGAGAAAGAAGTTTGTTTGCAAAAGAGTCCAAATGTGAATTTGGAATGAAGGAGCTGCTCTACCTTGGCCACATAATCAGCGCTGAAGGGGTGAAGGGTGATCCAGAAAAGATCAAGGCTATAGTAGATTGGCCACCTCCAGAAAATCTGACTCATTTGAAGGGATTCTTGGGTCTTTGTGGCTTCTACAGAAGGTTCGTAAAGGGGTATTCTCAAAGTGCTGCTCCTCTTGCGACCTCACGCTTAAAGGGAACTTTGTCTTTAATTAGGAAAAAGCTCAGAGTGTGTTTGATAAGTTCAAAAGAATCATGAGTTCTTGTCCTGTATTGGCCATACCAGATTTCTCCAAACCCTTTGAGTTACAGTGTGATGCATCAGGAGAAGGTATTGGGGCTGTTTTGATGCAAGAGAAGCATCCAAGTGTATTTGAAAGCAGAAAATTAAGAGGGGTTGAAAGGACCTATTCTATCTATGATAAAGAAATGCTTGCAATCATGCACGCATTAGCCAAGTTCAGACAGTATCTGGTGGGGAGTAAATTCGTGGTCAAAACTGATCACAACAGTCTCAAGCATTTTATGCATCAGAAGGACTTGAATGAGAGACAGCAGAAGTGGGTAAGTAAGCTACAAGCTTACGATTTTGACATTGAGTATGTCAAAGGGAAGAATAACATTGTGGCTGATGCTTTGTCCAGAAGGCCTCACTTGAGCTCATTGTGTGAGCTTAATGCTGATTGGAAGGAGTTGTTGCTTGCTGATTATGCCAAAAATCAGTTTGCAACCAGCGTTATTGAAGGTACTTTTTATGATGAAAGGTACAAGGTAGTTGATGGATTGATCCACTACAAGGGAAGAATCTTCTTAATGGCTGATTCTAAACTTAAGAAGAAGATTTTGGTGACTTTCCATGACAGTCCACTTGCTGGTCACCAAGGGTACTTCAAGACATACAAGCAGATTCGAGAGAGATTCTCTTGGAAGGGGTTGAAAGATGATGTTCAGCGTCACATCAAGGAGTGTAGTACTTGTCAAATGAATAAAAATGAGCACTCTCTTCCAGCTGGTCTACTGCAGCCACTTCCCATTCCAAATCAAAAATGGGAGAGTATTTCTATGGATTTCATCACCGGGTTGCCTAGGGCTCAAGGCAAAGACTGTATTTATGTTGTAGTGGACAGATTGACCAAATTCTCTCATTTCTTTGCCATCACAAGCACATTTACAGCAGCTCAAGTTGCAGATTTGTTCTTCCATGAAGTGTTTAGACTGCATGGGTTGCCTAAAAATATTGTGAGTGATAGGGACAGCAAGTTCCTAAGCACCTTTTGGCAGGAAATTTTTAGAATGAGTGGTACGGTGCTTACTCCAAGCACTAGCTATCACCCACAAACGGATGGTCAAACGGAGATTGTGAACAAGTGGTTGGAGGGCTATCTCAGAAATTATGTCTCGGAACAGCAAAGAGCATGGGTAAAATGGCTCCACTTGGGAGAATATTGCTACAATTCATCTTTCCACATGTCAATAAAGATGTCTCCATTCATGGCCCTCTATGGTTACGAGGCTCCAAGCTTTGCTGATTTGGTGTTTGGCGATAGCAAGGCTCCTCAAGCCAAGGATTGGTTGCAGTAGAGCCAAGATGTTTTGAAATCTTTGAAAGACAACCTTCAAATGGCACAAAATCAGCAAAAGATGTACGCTGATCAGCAGCGTGTTGAGCGCTCATTTGATGTTGGTGACATGGTATATCTTCGGCTTCAGCCCTACAGACAGTCTACACTTAAGAAGAGTGGAGCTGAGAAGCTGAAACCACGCTTCTATGGACCATTCAAGGTTGTTAGGAAGGTTGGAGCGGTGGCCTATGAGTTGGAACTACCTTCGAGTAGTAAGGTCCACAATGTCTTCCATGTGTCTCGCCTCAAAAAGGCACTTGGACACAACGTTGTGGCTTCATCACAGTTACCTCCTTTGGATGAAGAAGGGCAGTTGACTTTGGTTCCAGAACAGATTATTGATTTCAGAGAGCGTTCCTTGAGGAGGAGAACAATCAAAGAGTATTTGGTAAAGTGGAAGAATTTACCATTGGAGGATGCTACTTGGGAGGATGAGGAGATTCTACAGCATCCAGACTTGCGATTGCTTGAGGGCAAGCAATCTTGGGGAGGGCGGACTGTAATGTCCCCTTCTCAGCAATGATCGTTTCTGTTGACCGTTGGCCTATTCCGGAGACCCGTAGGCTGTGCGGATGGTGAAATTAGGGTTTCCAAGTTTTGAGGTGGTTGTTGCTTGGAGTTTGGGTTTCTGACTGCGGATTCTTTCTGGGTTTTCAGAGAGCTTCGCAGTGGTGTGTTCAGTTTGGCATTTCGGGCAACTTCGCGAATTTACTATTTTTAGTAAATTCTATTTCTGGCAGTGGACAGTTCGGGTACAGTTCAGTTGGGTCACTTCTTCAGTTGTTTCAGCTGGCACTTCAGTTCTTGGCCTTGGGCGCATTTTTCTGGGAGAGATAAGTAATTTCATTATAATATTATTATTTTAATATTATACCCCTTGCCTAGCAGTGCAACTTTAAGTTGTTTTTAAAAAGGGGACTTTTGAGGGTCCAGGCGTCATAAGGAGATAAATTATAATTTTAAAATGTCAAATATTGAGACAAGTAAGTGGGACGCCCTTTTGAGAAGATTATTTTATTTTAAAAAGTGAAATGTTTTATTGTTGAAAATGGACGCCATCTTTGGAGGGAAAAGGTGAATTTGAAATTAGGGTTTGGGCGCCCTTGGAAGCTTCTAGATGTTTCTCTCTCGTCTATATAATCAGGCCTCAGCTCTTCATTTGGCATCTTCTGTCTACTACACCGTTATGCTGCTGGATTGATTTCAGGCACTCGCTTCGAGGAAAGCACACCTCCTAGCATTGGCTCATCTTCTTGCTTGAAAGATAGCAACTAGTTGAGAGGTTAGATTGTATTTGGGTTGTTTTGGCATTGTAGTTGAGTTACTTGCATTTAGTTGATGTTATTCAAGCATTTTGCAGTGTTTCAGTGTTGCTGTTGTTGCATTGTTGTAGGCATGTTTTATTCATAATTCAAAAATACAAAAAGATTTCATTGTGGGTATTGCATATTTCCATTAGTCATGCTTGGGCGCCAATTATTGCCAAGTTTTGTGATTTATAAACAAGTGTGGGAATTTTAAGAAGAAATCGCCCTCCTCAAGGGCCGTACCATTGTACCTTCATTGGGAATTGTGTAGAAATTAAATATCAGTACTTTGGGGTTGTTTTATGTCTCTAACTTGGGCGCCACCATCTTAGTTGTCATTTGCATCTATTTACTTGCAGTTTGAATGAGAGGTGTGAGGTTTGTGAGCATATTTTGGTGATACAGTGTTGCTGATAACAGAAAAACAGTCCTAACTCTGTCATAGCAGCAAGCATAAAATAATCACTCGAGTTGTGTGCAAAGAAAACCATTGAGAAGACTTGGAATTATCATTCTATATTGTTGTAATTGTTGAAGGTTCTCATATAATGTGCTTAGTTGATGAATTTCTGATATTGTAAGCTGTACAGTAGTACTGTCAGCATCATTTAACATTCCCGCAATTTCTCTATGTTTGTATTGCCCACTGAACAAGTGGAAGAGGCTGGCTTGCCGCCTATTTCTGTTTTGCATTGTAATTTCCTTAAGTCTCCACCAAATGGTCGCCTCTTATCCATCACGGATTGAGTAGCACATACTTGGTGTTGAGCTCTTTTCAGTATTGCAATAGATAGGGATCCTCTGACCGAATGCTCGTCGTTCACCGGCGCATCTCTGGTTAGAGTTCTTATTCAGCAATTTTCTTTGAGATCCTCTGACCAATGCTCACACCTTGCCCTCATCGGGATCCTGGTGTACATTCTGGTTAGAGTTACTTTCTGCATCGTTTTGGTTTATGCTAACCTTAACGGGTGCATGTTGCATTGTAATCTTTTATGAAAAAACAAAAAAAATTGGTCCGGTTCATTACAGCATAGTATGTTCTTGTCCCACACAAACTAGAACCTTGCTATTTCACAATCTCGAACTAGTACTCAATCACAATGAACTGACAGTGTAGTCTCAACTATCTCACACCTGAGTGGATGTCGTACCTTGCACTACTTTGGCCAAAGTATTCTCATTCAGTACTTTGAATGAAGGTCATCTATCATAAACACTACTCAAAGCCGATTTGACTTTGGGCTACCTTACTCTATGTGTAAGCTATGTCCTTCAATGGGTTCAGCTTACCCCAGACTTCCTACCTCAAACAGTCTACTAAGAAATGATTCAATCAACGAGTGTCTATTATCCTAACTCCTGAATTAGGAAACCTTTATCCTAAGAGTGTAGCTGGTCACAGTTAACCTAATAACATAAGCTAGAGACCATACTTGGTTTTGACATCATTTCGTTCCTAGTAGATATTAATTACTCTACATATTCTCCATATATGAAGATCATACAAAATTGCAAACTCAATCAAATGTATATAAAAACCCTTCTTTATATAATGCAAATTAAGTAAAGCTACCCTTGAGCTTCTTAAACATTTGATCCCCTTTTTACAAAACCCTTTTATCCTTAAATCCTTCATTTATTCGACCATTAAAATGCATTGAATTTCCTTAAGCATTTACCCTTAATTGTATTGGTTTTCCTTATTCAATTTCCCTTTAAATACAATAAAATTCCTCACACATTTGCCCTTAAATGCAATGAAAGTTTATCAAGCCATTATTGATTCTCTATGAACTAATTGCGAACATCAAATTCAAGAATAAAATAGAGCAGCAATTCAAACATGAATTATTAAATAGATATCATGCCTGATATATTAAGCTCTTTTCCCAGCACTGCTTCTCCTGCAGCAACTTTCAGAATTCCAAATGGAGATGGCTGCTTTGCAAAAACTCTCTTTCAATGGTGATGATTCCTTCAGGTCGCTCTTCTCAATTAACACTTCTCTAATAGAAGTTGTTAATTGACTCTTCTAAAAGGGATTTAGCACAGTCAACTGACAATAGCTGGTAAAAGCTTCTAACTCTCACACTCTGAGCAAAATGGTAAAATGCAGCAATAGAAAATAACACAGCAGCTTAGATAATGGACAAGGAAGCTCTCAAATTCGCAAGAAACAAATTGCACAAGGATATATAACAGTGAATGGCTGGGCAAGTATTTATAGACCCGAAATTGTAACAATTTCTTTTTTTATGGGCATGTAGAATGACAACAATGCGCCTAGACTCAGTCCAATGTAACATGGCAAGCATTTAAACCCTATGTCATCTCAAAAAGGAGTGAATCGACCCTCTTGGAGCCAGCATTATCAGAAAAATTCAACTTAAAACTCAGAAATTGCCACCTATAGGAAAAACGTCCTTCCCTGGCACATGAAAACGAATGACTCATGTTGCTGCGATTTTGTCAAGTTTTAGCTTGCTACAACACATAATCTTTGGCTGGCGTTTCCTCTTCTCCAGCGCTGAAAGTTTCCTCCATTATTTTTGCTACGTTGAAGCTTTTTTCCATTCACGAGAAAACTCTCAGCTCTATTTTCAAATGTCTACACCAAATATTTGATTCATATTTCTCTTTTTCCCTATGTTTTGAAAGAGGTTCGATACTTTATGAAGTCTCTATGTTTTCCCCAAAAACTAGCGACTATTTTTCTCAATAGTCCACTTTAATAAACTTGCTCATGTTAAAAGATTTAAATCTTTTAACTTTATCACCTTTGAGTTCAATATTTATTCTTTTAAATATTTACAAATATTTTCACTTTGGAGTTTATAAATATTTTCCCTTTTTAAATATTTAATCATATATAATTACTCCAAGTAAGTTTTAAAATATTAAAATGTAATTCCCTTATTTACTTTATTATATAATATTATTATAGTCCTTTCAAATATATTAAACATATAAATATTTAAATACCCGAGTATTTTAAATATATATATTTTAATATAACTATAATAATATTATATATAATCTTTAATATATAATTACATATATAAAAATATATATTTAACAAATATATCAATATATCGTGAGCCAGTCAGCAACCCAATATATATAAATAAATATATATATATATATATATATATTCTTACGTAAAGTCACCAGGCAATAATAATATAATATTATTAATATCTACATAATCGTAAAACCACAAATAGATACATAGATAAACATCACTTATAAATGCATATAGAAGTAAACACGACTCCTAACGCAAACACATAAGCCTATGGACGACTTATCTATTACCCACACAAACTAACTAAGCTTACTCAGTCTAAGGAACGTGTGTATATGCTCAAATGGTTCTCGTTTTTGTTTACCCGACCAAGCTCCTCCCCGAGTGATGTCTTGTTGTGACCTTTTCACACATCGCCCCATCGCCAATGGGGACCCCCAGTTGTCTGCTTGTTTTTAGGGTTTTGTCTCCTTGCAACGGTTTCGTGAGATCACCTTATTGAGAGTTTCAAGTCAGTTTGCCGAGAGTTACCCAAGCCAAGTCAGTAATCCATGCTTGAATCAGTGCGTAGACGTCATGGAAGCACTCAGAAGGCCCAGGAAACGAAGATCGCCTGTGAATTCGGCCAATTCTGAGACTTCCTACTTTTTAGGAAATCTTGCTTTTTCGCTTTTTCATTTTTGGCATTTTTGGACCAAACAGGGTTCCCTATTTTTTAGGGTTTTGCTTTTTCTATTTTTAGAATGTTTCTATTTTTGGAAAGTTTCTATATTTGGAAAGGTCTCGAATTCCAAAAATCCACTCAAAAGTTGTAATGTCCCCTTCTCAAACCTAACCATTCATGTGACCGTTGGCCTTTTTCTGGAAACCCGAAGGCTAGTCGAAGGAAAAATTAGGGTTTCCTATTTTTGAGGAGGTCATTGCTCAGAGATGGAGGATTCAATGGCGGATTCTTTCTGGGTTTTCAGAGCTTCGCAGTGGTATGATCATCTCGGCATTCAGAGCACTTTTTTGGAATTTACTATTTTTAGTAAATTCTATTTGCTGACTTTCCAGTTGAGTTCAGCTCGGTTGACTTCCTGTTTCAGTTGGGTCAGATGTCTTGCTCAATTTTGGCTTCAGGGCACATTCAGAAGGATAAGTTAAGTCATTTAATTAAAAAGGTCACGTTTAAATGTTATATTTTAACGTTGACCCCTTGGCTTAGACTTAATGACTTAATGTTGTTTTTAAAAGTGGGTCCTTGAGGGTGGCGCCCTCATTAAGAGATGATTTAATTATTCCCTAAGTCAAAGCAGGGTTATGAGGGGCGCATATTTCAAAAGTATGATATTTAATTAAAATGTCAAATCTTAAGCCTTGAAGAGAAAGTACGCCTTCTTGAGGAGATTAGGGGTTTTGACCTAAAAGCAGATTTTAGGGTTTCGTGAAGTCAAACGAAACTTATAAAAAGAGTCTTGTGCATCATTTTGGGGATCTTTTGGACGACTATACTGTTATGCTGCCGGATTGGCTCTGGGACTGCTTCGAGGAATGAAGGCCTCCTAGCTTGGGCATCACTTCGTGTTTGCAAGACAACATCTAGTGGTGAATTTCAGTCTATTTGTGAGTGCATTTTAGTTCATACGTCTTGTGTTCAATTTTGCATTGTTAAATCTGTTTTAGCATATTAGTGTTTCAGCCATTTAGCATCATTTAATACAGCAGATCTACGTTTTTCATTGTAAGTCAAAAAATACAAAAAAAGGCATTCTGGGTATTGCATTTATATCATTGTTTAGGAGAGGCGATTCTTTGTCCCAAATATCAGATTTTATTGTGGAGTATTTAATTTTTAAAGCCAAGTCGAATTTCTTCACTAGGCCGTACCAACTACTTGCATAGAAATTCGTGCATTAATAATTGGGAATAGTTGATCTGTTTTTTTAGAGTCTTTGTTTAGTCGCCATCATTGTTAGGGCATTTTGCATCCTGTTTCGTGTTAATCGGAGGAGATTTGTGGAAGTTATGAACATGTGAATGATTTCAAAGGTTGCTGGTTATTCATTCAAAATACAGATTTGTAACAAAATCAGATTTACAAGTTGATCTTTGAAGTTGTATTGTTGGCATTTCCTTTCATGCTAAGAAGTTATTTGTGATGTAACGCTGAGTTCTCAATATTCTAAGCTATTGGCAGACGGTTGATTATTATTCTTGTAAACTGACAGTAGTACTGGCAGTCTCTATCATTGTGGCTCAATTCTGATTTGTAACGCTTATTTCATTAATGTTGTTGTAATAAATCTATCTCCGCCCTATGGTAGCTACTCCCCATTCTGGGTGAGCAAGCACATTCTGGGTGTTGAGTAGTTTTCAGCTTTCAGCATTTTAATTCAAGCTTTGCTTTCTGTAATCACTCCGTCATATGGTCGCCCCTCACTCCGCCTTGGATTGGGTAGCACATACTTGACGTTGAGTTCCTTTCTGTATTTAGAATAGAAGATCTTCTGACCAATGCTCGCCATCATCGGCGCCATTCTGGTTAGAGTTGCTTTCTTGCACGTTCTGGTTTTCTCCTCTAACCTTAACGGGTGCACTGCTTTGTAATCTGTTAATTGAAAAAACGAAAAAATTTGGCTCGGAATATTTCAGTGGTATCAGAGCCAAGATCCTGCCAGCCTGTGATCAGTCTGTCTATGAGTGACAGAGAAAAGAGGTACTTTGCAAGGGAAGACAAGAAAGTTGGAAAACAGTTCCAGCTTCATCAACCTCCAGAGGGTCAGACAGCTTCAGAAGTCTTGAGGGCTCATTGGGAGTCTTCTCAGGAATCAGATATGGCAGAAGGTGAAAGATCAGTTGGTGGTAACGAGAGGGTTACCAACAGTAGAGATGACAGTGGTAAGGGCAGAGAGAGGTCCATCAGTCCAGGACAGAGGTTTGAGAAGAAGATGGATGCTTTAATGGATATGGTTTCGCTCATGATGGGAAGAGTGGGCAACAATACCATTCCGCAAAACAACTCAAGCCATAGAGGGGAGCATAGTGCTTCCAATCAGCATGATGAGCATGCAGCCCGGATGGTGTCAAACAACACTTACATTACGTCCAGACCATTCAAACCTACCTTTGTGACTCCTGTAGTCACTCAGCCAGATCCTGAAGAGAATGCTTCATTCGTGGAGCAGTTGAGGCTGGGCCGTACAGAGTATGACTCTTTACCTGCTGACATTAGGATGGACATGTCCTTCAATGATTTCATGGATCATAAGAGAAAAAACAGAGGGCAAGGGAGAAACTTTGATCAAAGACGACCATCAAATCAAGGAGACTTGTACCAAGCTGTAAACAAGGTGACACTTCCTCATTTCGACGGGAGTGATACAAGTTCAGCCCGAGCTTGGATTCAAAAGCTGGATAACTATCTAGCTCTCAGACCAATGGCGGAAGAAGAAGCGATCAAGTTCGCTACGCTACACCTTGAGGGGGTGGCGCACGAGTGGTGGTACCATGGCCTCGTTACTCTGGGTCATCGGTCTATCACAACTTATGATGAGTTCACCACTAGGCTCATCGAAAGGTTTGAGAAAAAAGATCCTGAGATCCATTTCAGAGAGCTTGCTCAATTGAGACAATATGGCACAGTGGATGCCTACATTGCGGAGTTTCAGAGACTTTCAGTCATGGTGACTAGAATCACGGAGCGAAGGTTGGTGATTCTTTTCAGTGAGGGTTTGACAGAACCACTCAAAGGTTGGATTAAAGCCTTCGATCCACCAACCCTGCAAGAGGCAATGAAAAAGGTGAGAAACATGGAGTGGGCTGCTCCTAAGGCAAAATTTCAGTCAAACTCCCCTTTTCAGAAAAGGGATAAAGGAAAAAGGCCTCAGCATAAAAATCATTTGAGACCTCCGAACAAGGAGTTCAAGAATCGCAATCCCCATGTCACCAGGTTGGATCAAGAAACCCTGAATGAACTCAGAAGAAAAGGGTTGTGTTTTCGGTGTCAGGAAAAATGGTCTCAAGACCATGTTTGTCCTAAAGGGGTTAAGTTCAATCAGATTGAGTACTATTCTGCTGGGGAAAGTAGTTCTGATTTTTCCGACCAGCAATCTGATTTTGAAGAAAAGGAAGAAGATAGAGCTCCAGAAGAATCCGGAGATGAGAAGGAAAGTGGTGGAGTTTTAGCTCAACTTTCTAGTTTTCAAAGAAACGAATCATTCAAGGTTCGTGGGATGATCAAAGGGCAGCGAATCGTTGCTTTGATCGATACTGGAGCAACTCATAACTTCATTGATGAAGTTGTGGTAGCCAAGAAGGGGCTGCAAACAGAGGAGTTCGAAGGATTCAAGGTCATGGTTGCCGATGGTTTCCATATTTCTTGCACCAAGAAAATATCTAACATGACCATGCAGTTGGGCAATTACGAAGTCAAGGATGACTTCTATGTAGTTCACATTGGGGATACTGATGCCGTTCTAGGCATCCAATGGCTGCGATCTCTTGGAGAGATCTCTTTGAATCTGCAGACTATGGAGTTGAAGTTCCAATCGGATGGGAAGAGGATAGTTTTGAGAGGCATGTCCAATGGGGGTCCTCGAGTAGTGTCGTTCAAAAGAATGGCAAAGCTGATCCGTCACGATCAAGCTGAGTGGGTTGCCGAATGCATGATACTTCCTGCTAGTCCTGTTGAGACTAAACGTGACCAACCTCCTGATATCCAGTCACTACTCACGAAGAAGAGCAAAGTCTTTGGAGATTTGCCTCCTGGACCACCACTTGAACGGGGTTCAGAACACATCATCGAGCTCAAGGAAGGAGCTAAACCGGTGATCACAACTCCATATCGGTATCCGAAGAGGCAAAAGGATGAGATCGAGAAGAATATTCGGGAACTTTTGGAGATGGGTTTCATACGCCCAAGCAAGAGCCCTTTTGCATCTGCAGTGGTTCTTGTGAAGAAGGATGGTACCATGCGCATGTGCGTGGACTATCGTGCTTTGAACCAAAGCACCATCAAAAATAGATACCCCATTCCCAGAATAGATGAGCTCATTGATGAGCTACATGGGGCCAAGTTTTTCTCGAAGATTGACTTGAGATCGGGTTACCATCAGATTCGGATGAGGGGATCTGACGTGGAGAAGACAGCATTCAGATATCACTATGGTCATTTCGAATTCTTAGTCATGCCTTTTGGGTTGACTAACGCACCGGCCACCTTTCAGTCTTGCATGAACCGTGTGTTTCAGAATCAGTTAAGGCGGTTTGTGTTGATTTTTTTTGATGATATTCTGATTTACAACAGACTTGGGGGTATATGTACTTGGAGAAGTGCTTAATTCGATGCGAAATTTATTTACTTAAAAGCGCCAATCTTGAATTGATCTAGAGTTCTAATAATACCTTGGCCCTCCATCGGTCTTTGAGGGTGAAGGTGGATCCGAGGAAAAAGATCCAAGCGATGGTTGATTGGCCACCGAAAATTTATTTCGGTTGAAAGGTTTTACGGGTCTTTGTAGTTTCGGAGGTTAGTTAAAGAGAACATTCAGAATGCTCACGTCTGCAAAAGGAGCTTAGCGTTGGTGGAGAGAAAAGGCCAATTGTTCCTTGACAAATTCAAAGGATCATATGCAGAGTTCATGTCAGTTCACAGCTACTCAGTTTCTCCAAGCCATTCGAGCACCGATTAATGATGCATCGGGTAGAAGGAGTTGGGGCAATCTTTGATGCAAGACAAACACCCTATAAGTGTTTGAGAGCAGAAAAGTGCGGGGTGTTGAAAGGACTTTCTTCAATCTATGACAAAGAAATGCTTGCTATTGTATGCATTAATAGGATGAGCGGTGCCAGTGAGACCGTGGTGTTGCATTTTGTAGCTCGCTTTTTGTACGCAGAAGGATCTAAAATGAGGAGCCTTGAAGTGGGTGTGATAAGCTTCAAAGAAACTACGACTTTTACATTGAATCGTCAAGGGAAAAATAATGTAGGTAGTAGATGCTCTCTCGAGAAAGTACCAAGCATTGTGAGCTTCTTTGTGGAGTGGAGACATGTTGCTTGCTGATTATGCAAAAAATTAGTTTGCAACCAGCATTCTGGAAGGTACTATCCATGATGAAAGGTACCAGGTGGTTGAGGGATTGATCCATTATAAGGGAAGAATCTCTCTGGTGGCTGATTCTAAGCTTAAGAAGAAGATTCTTTTGAATTTTCATGACATTCCAGTTGCTGGTCACCAAGGTTTTTTCAAGACCTATAGGCAGATCCGAGAAAGGTTTTCTTGGAAAGGATTGAAAGGTGAAGTTCAACGCTACATTCAGGAATGTCCTGTTTGTCAAGCGAATAAAAATGAGCATACATTACCAACCGGTCTGCTGCAACCACTTCCTATTCCCAATCAAAAATGGGAAAGTATCTCGATGGATTTCATCACTGGGTTGCCCAAGGCCCAAGGGAAGGATTGTATTTACATGGTAGTTGACAGATTAACCAAATTTGCTCATTTCTTTGCCATTACCAGCACTTTTTCTGCAGCCCAAGTTGCAGATTTGTTCTTTCGAGAAGTGTTTAGGCTGCATGGGTTGCCAAAGAATATTGTAAGTGATAGGGACAGCAAGTTCCTAAGTACCTTTTGGCAGGAAGTCTTCAGAATGAGTGGTACTGTGCTCACTCCAAGCACGAGTTATCACCCCCAAACTGATGGGCAAACAGAAGTGGTGAACAAGTGGTTGGAAGGCTACTTGAGAAATTATGTGTCAGAACAACAAAAAGCTTGGGTCAAGTGGCTGCATATAGGCGAGTACTGCTACAACTCTACTTTTCATATGTCAATCAAGATGTCTCCGTTCTTAGCACTTTATGGATATGAAGCACCCAGTTTTGCAGATTTGGTGTTTGGTGACAGCAAAGCACCTTTAGCCAAGGATTTGTTGCAGCATAGTCAAGACATAATGAGATCCTTGAAGGATAATTTGCAGATTGCACAAAATCAGCAAAAGTTGTATGCTGACCAGAGGCGTGTTGAGCGTTCGTTCGAGGTTGGGGATATGGTCTATCTTCGTTTACAACCTTATAGACAGTCTACTCTCAAGAAGAGTGGAGCTGAGAAGCTCAAACCTCGCTTCTATGGGCCATTCAAGGTCATCAGAAAAGTTGGGGCAGTAGCTTATGAATTAGAGCTACCTACAGATAGCAGAGTGCATAACGTCTTCCACGTGTCTCGCCTCAAGAAGGAACTTGGACACAATGTGATTGCTTCTTCACAGTTGCCACCGTTGGATGAAGAGGGACGGTTGGTTCTAGTTCCAGAGGAGATACTAGATGTCAGAGAACGTTCTTTGAGGAATAGAACTATCAGAGAATGTTTGGTAAAGTGGAAGAACCTGCCTATGGAGGATGCAACTTGGGAAAGTGATGAGATATTGCAGCATCCTAGTTTGCGATTGCTTGAGGACAAGCAATCTTGGGGAGGGCGGACTGTAATTTCCCCGTCTCAAACCTGATCATTCATGTGACCGTTGGCCTTTTTTCTGGAAACCCGAAGGCTAGTCGGAAGATAAAATTAGGGTTTCCTATTTTTGAGGTCATTGCTCAGAGATGGAGGATTCAATGGCCAGTTCTTTCTGGAGTTTTCAGAGAGAGCTTATGATGGTATATTGATCATCTACTGACATTCAAAACTGCTTTTGGAATTTACTATTTTTATTGAAATTCTGGCCTGGCGACTTTCAGTTGAGTTCGACTCGGTTGACTTCCTGATTTGGTTAGATTGAGATGTCTTGCTCAGTTTGGCTTGAGGGCACATTGGAAAAGGATACAGTTAAGTCATTTTAATTAAAAAGGTCCGCGTTTAAATGTGTTATATTTTGCGTTGACCCCTTAACTTAGACTTAATGACAATGTTGTTTTAAAAGTGGGTCTAGGGTAGGCGCCCTCGTGAAATGATTTAATAATTATTCCTAAGTCAAGCGAGGGTTATGAGAGCATATTTCAAAAGTATGATATTTAATTAAAATGCTCAAATCTTAAGCCTTGGCAGAGAAATCGCCTTCTTGAGGAAGTTAGGGGGTTTTGACCTAAAAGCGGTTATTTAGGTTTTGTTGAGAAACTTTATAAAGCGAGTCTTGTGCATCATTTTGGGGATCTTTTTGAATGACTATACTATTATCTTTGTAGAAGTTGGCTCACGGTGCCGAGATAAGAGCCTCCTAGCTTAGGCATCGCCGATGTTTGCAAGACAACATAGTGGTGAATTTAGTCTATTTGTGAGTGCATTTTGTTTCTCTACGTCTTGTATGTTCAATTTTGCATTGTTAAATCTGTTTTAGCATATTAGTGTTTTCAGCCATTCAGCATCATTTAATACAGCAGATCTACGTTTTTCATTGTAAGTCAAAAAATACAAAAAAAGGCATTCTGGGTATTGTATTTATATCATTGTTTAGGAGAGGCGATTCTTTGTCCCAAATATCAGATTTTATTGTGGAGTATTTAATTTTTAAAGCCAAGTCGAATTTCTTCACTAGGCCGTACCAACTACTTGCATAGAAATTCGTGCATTAATAATTGGGAATAGTTGATCTGTTTTTTTAGAGTCTTTGTTTAGTCGCCATCATTGTTAGGGCATTTTGCATCCTGTTTCGTGTTAATCGGAGGAGATTTGTGGAAGTTATGAACATG
Source organism: Sequoia sempervirens (assembly GCA_007258455.2). Taxonomy (NCBI): domain Eukaryota; kingdom Viridiplantae; phylum Streptophyta; class Pinopsida; order Cupressales; family Cupressaceae; genus Sequoia; species Sequoia sempervirens. The sequence continues at coordinate 43,023 of VDFB02328937.1, forward strand.
TGAATGATTTCAAAGGTTGCTGGTTATTCATTCAAAATACAGATTTGTAACAAAATCAGATTTACAAGTTGATCTTCGAAGTTGTATTCTTGGCATTTCCTTTCATGCTAAGAAGTTATTTGTGATGTAACGCTGAGTTCTCAATATTCTAAGCTATTGGCAGACGGTTGATTATTATTCTTGTAAACTGACAGTAGTACTGGCAGTCTCTATCATTGTGGCTCAATTCTGATTTGTAACGCTTATTTCATTAATGTTGTTGTAATAAATCTATCTCCGCCCTATGGTAGCTACTCCCCATTCTGAGTGAGCAAGCACATTCTGGGTGTTGAGTAGTTTTCAGCTTTCAGCATTTTAATTCAAGCTTTGCTTTCTGTAATCACTCCGTCATATGGTCGCCCCTCACTCCGCCTTGGATTGGGTAGCACATACTTGACGTTGAGTTCCTTTCTGTATTTAGAATAGAAGATCCTCTGACCAATGCTTGCCATCATCGGCGCCATTCTGGTTAGAGTTGCTTTTCTTGCACGTTCTGGTTTTCTCCTCTAACCTTAACGGGTGCACTGCTTTGTAATCTGTTAATTGAAAAAACGAAAAAATTTGGCTCGGAATATTTCAAAAGTTCAAAAAAATCGAAAAATCACTAAGAAAATCAAAGAGAAAATTGAAAAATCAGTGAAAAATCTGGAAAAGCAAGCAAAAAGCATGAAAAATCAGTAAAAAGCATGAGAAAATCAGACTTAAGAGCATCAAAATTCTGGAAAAATCATTGAAAATCAGTCAGATCTGAGGTCGAAATCACAGAAAATTAACTCAAAAAGATGGAATTCATTAGAAATCTGGTTAAGTCTGAAGAAATTCGCCATTTTCAAGAAGAAAAATGTCAAGAGGAAGAAGGTATGAATGTCAAGGACTCTCTAAAGTCCGCCTTGCACTTCCTAACATCCTTTGAAGTCCGACATGTCAAGTGTCAAAAGGTTATGAAGTTCGCCCAGTAGTAAGAGGAAAATGTCAAGGACTCTCTAAAGTCGGCCTTGCACTTCCTAACATCCTTTGAAGTCCGCCATGTCAAGTTCCAAAAGGTTATGAAGTCCACCCAGCCTCAAGGGAAAAGTGCCAAGAGCTCAAGAAGTCCGCCCTCAATGTCCTAACATCCTTCAAAGTCCGCCAAGCATGTCCAAGAGGCATAGAAAGTCCGCCATGCACTTGAAGGGAAGTGGCAAGAAGCTAAGGAAGTCTGCCATGCTTGTCCAAGGTGCTAAGGAAGTCTACCTAGGCACATGGGAGAGGAGAAAATCAAAAATTTCACTAAGTATTGGTGCCTAGCGAAGAAAATTTCAAAAATGTGCTAAGTGTAGGGGCCTAAAAAGGTGGAAAATCAAAATTTTGGCCAAGTGTTATGCCATATTCAAAGAGGCACGGTGTTAAAGGAAGTGCCAAGACCTTCCAAAGTCCGCCATGTTCAAAGAAGGAATGTCCAAGACCATAGAAAGTCCGCCCTCACCTTGTCCAAGTGCTTGGAAAGTCCGCCATGGTCTATTTAGGAAAAAAACAAAAATTGATTTTTGCCAAGTGTTTGGTGCCTAGTCAAGGGAAATTCGAAAATTTGCCTAAGTATAGAGGCTAAAGGATTAAAAATTGAGATTTTGACTAAACATCATGACATTTTCAAAAGGTTAAGTGCTAAGTTTGAAAGGACAAGTGCTAAAGAAATTAGGCTATGGCAAAGAAAAAAATGAAGTGTGCCTAGCACAAAAGTGAAGAGAAATTTAAATTTCGCCTGAAGTCTTGGATGTCTAGAGGAAGAGTTGGCCAAGTATAGAAAGAAAGATGCGCAAATCAAAGAAAGGAAGGATCGCCCTTGGCCAGAAGGAATAAGAATTTGTCAAGCGTCAAGGAAATTCGCCTGATGAAGACATCTAGACAAGGATTCTGCCTAGAAAAATTCGACTGAGCAAGAGAAAATTTGACTTTGGCAGAAGAAAATAGGCTCAGTGCAATTAAAAGTTCGCCATGGCAAAGAAAAATAAGGATCGGGCAAAACAATTGTCGACGGAATGGCTTAAGTTTTGACTTGGCTAGACGAAATTAAGAATAAAATTGGAAAATACACTTTTAGCCAAGAAAAATGTAATCGAAGCCATGGGTCCAAGCGAGCGGGTTGGAATAAATTAAAATATTTTAATATTTTAATAATTTATTTTCAACTACTCGGAAATTTAAAATGCCTTGGACAAAATCGAATTCGCCAGACAGAGTTGGAAGAAAATAAATTGTGCTTACCAGAGATGAAATCTGATGGGCAAAATTAAATTCACCATGAATTTGAAACTTGGAAGGGTCGAATTTAATTAAATATTTAATATTTTCTTTCAAAATTTGAAAAATCAAAGATAAACATTCAAGCAAAAAAATTGAATTTTTGAAGATCAATGAGATTTGCCTGGATAGCTCGAGACTGATTCTTTGTGAAAAATAAAGGAAACTTGCCTGTTTGAATAAATGAAAACAAATCGAGATCAAGAGAAGAAAAGGCAGTTGCTAAAATAAATTAAGCTCTTCAGCATTATAATGAGTTTCAGCAACTCATTTTTCACAGGCACAGCTGAAAAGAAATTTGGTCTCTCTCGAAATTATCAAGCAGTTAATTGTTCAGTAGGCAAGATCGAATTTTCCACAGAGAGAAGTAATGTTATGCTGAGGAAGAATTTTCGCAGGAAAAGAAAAGATTTATCTGTTGAAAGTTGAAATTCTTCTGTTCAAAAGGGGCGCACTTCTTCTTTAAATTATCAGAATTTAAATCTGATTTGCAGCCAGCAGTCTTTTTCTGAGGTTTGATGTTCAGTCAAGTTGATTCGCCATTCTTCTTCTGTCCTTTTATCTTAGCAAAAGTTCTAGCTAAAATTTTAGCTTCATCCATTTACTTTCAGCTTGCCTTTTCGCAGCAATTTAATTATTTAACCAGCTGAAAGTAAATTTTCGAGCCCAAGGCATGAGAATAAATTAATTTAAAAAGTCTCCATATTAATGTTAATTTTCTGACTGCAGGTTGATGACCATTGTGGGCAAATCATCAAAGAGACTGGCAAAAATGAAGTTCGCCAGCAAAGGTACCCAGCGGGAGACTAAAATCAATTCAAAATGGAAGAATGTCATAGACACCGACCTCGGACATGTCGACTTCGATGAGTTCAAAAGAACAGTATATGGACATAATGGACTGCCAACACCAATAGCCAGACGGATGATCAGAAACGGAATTTTCCAGGCTACTGGATTCCTGCCTGCAATTGATTGTGCAGAATTGATGGTGGAATGTGCTATCCACTATGATGCTCAAAAGAGGCAGATCATTGCACCGGATGGCAGAATTCTGGCACACTTAGGCGAGGTGGCAATCCAAGAAACCTTCGGCATCCCAGAGCATTCACGGACTGTCTATAAGACCAAGGAGGAGGCCAAGAGGTTATATGACAGCCAACCGGACTTATGCACTACAACTGTTAACAAGGCGTGGCTGGACAAACCTAAGCCATCAATAAAGAAGATGCCCAAAAGACCTCGCCGGACAGACTTCAAAGAAGATTTTGGAGACATCATCTTGATGTTGAACAGAATAGCTGGCAACCCGCAGGGTGCACTTTTTGAGAGCTGGATGTACTATTTCATAGATGAGATCACTTCTGGCGTGAAAATGTTCAATTGGTCACGGATGATAAGTGACAATCTCCACGAGCAATTAATCAATCTGGAAGAGACTAAGTCTTTCCATATGAGCTCATATGTTGTCTACTTGTTGGCCAAATCATATAAGTATCTAGGACTAACTTGCAAAGGAAAAGTTGGCAGCGGAGAAAACGAACTCAAACCTTACAATTGTTAACCACAACTCCAGTTGAAGGAGAAGTCTCACTTCAGAAGGGCACATGATGCATTCTTAATGTATATCACCAGAACGCTCCAAGGGGGAATACATCAGAGGTTGAGTCATGAAGCGAAGAGTTTAATCAGTAAATATGGGTCCTGGTTCATCCAATTCCCAAAATTTACGTATATCAGGATCCAAGGGTTTACTGGAAACCCCTATAAGTTGCCAATTTATCCGACAAATCGGATGGTTTTGCTTGAAGTCCTGAGGCAGCTAGAGGAATATCAGAATATCCAGAGGCCAACCAAGAAGGCATCTATTACATTCCCATTGTTCATCGGGAATATGTTGGAATCTTGTCCTTCCTCACAGGCAGCTGAGAGTGCAAGGTTGGAAATCCAATGGTACCCATTTACAGCCTACAAGTCCAGGGTCAACTTTGACCCACATCATAATATTCGGGCAATAGAGAGTAGAAGGTACAAGCACAGAGTGGAACTGGAAGACTTCTGGGCTGATGCCGCTGATGAGTATGAAGTAAGACGAGACTGTGGTCCTGAATGTCACTAGACTTCATGAGGGCAATTGAGTTCTGTCGAGTACTTGATTAGTTACAAGATGATGGGAACTATATCCAGCCACGTTGCGAGGAGAGTCGACCTCTTCCTCCTGTGAGATGGTCAGAACCTAAGCATGCGGACTTAGCAACGCTAATGAGGCCAGTAGTCAAGTACTCTCAGTGGTGGGTTGACCGTCAGGTCCAAGAAATGAGGCAAAGAAGAATAACACTCGCGTATGATTTACTGAGCAAATCAGAATCATATTCTTCCAACGCTGATGCATCTCATCAGGGTCCGGCCGAGATTAGAGAGAAAAGGGAAGGAAATAGTTCCAAGTGCAGAGCCTGCTTCCAAAAGACAGAGGGGAGAGCCATCTCGTTCAGCAGCATCCCGGAATATTGACGAGCTAATGGCTACCATAGATGAGTCCTTGGTGGAAATAATTGTACCTCCTACAGTTTAGGAAGAGAACGATGAACCTATTCAGCTAGATGATGAGGAGCCCTTGTCACCTATAGGCACGGAAATACTTGGTTCAGACAATGAAATAGAAGTCCGGAATAATGACTTCGAGGAGGGGATGATTTCCGCTCTCAGGGAGGTTGTGGATGTTCCGAATGAGGAAGAGGTTCAGGTAGAAGATGGAGTCGAGCAGCCGACCATTCCAGATTGGCTGATAGAAAGAATGAAGATTCAACCACCTGCAGAAGCCCAAGAGGAGGATGATAGTGCAGATTTCTTGGCTAGGTTGGAGCAAGTTGCAGTCAAAAAGCCTGCAAAGAAATTCTCTACTATTCAAAGGGACGAGACAAGCAGCCGTTCCGTACACATTGCAGTACCCACAGTGGACAAGCCACAAGACGAGATTACTCCTCAAGAGTATGCCATAACCACTGTAGATCTTGGCCCAACCTCAAAAGGCCAAGAAGTGGAGGAATTAGATACTTCCGTCTCGACCATCAAAGCAAGATTGGAAAAAGAAGTGGCTAAGAAAAAAGAGTATAAAAAGGAGGTTGAACGCCTTAAGGAGTACATACAGCATTTGACCCAGCCACTTGATCAGGGTAATGCGGCAGCTCCTCTTCTCCTCAATTCATCACGGGAAGTGACCAAGGATGTAGAGCACAGAATGGTTACAGCCAGGGAGGCTCAGGACTGGATGGTGAGCGAAGGCATGGAAGCAGCCTCATTCATGGAAAAAATGGCACTTGCCTATGGGCGGACCTCTTCTTTTCTTTCCAGACTTATGGATATGGCAGAGACATGGGAATGTATTCCAGACATGCAGGAGAGGCTTATTCCAAGCCTTAGGATCTTGAAAGGCACTCCAAGAGAGGAGTTGGTTGAAAGAAGGGTGATTGCTGCAGGAGCAACATATGATTTCCATCACTGGTTTTGGGCAGTGACTATACGAGAAGAAGTTTTGGAGAAGGCAAAAGTGGATGGGCTTAGAATTGAAGAGCAGGTCAAAGAAATCCAGGAGAGGATTTATATGATAGCTGCAGAAGTATTCAACCGTGAGATTGTTCGGGAGAACGACATGCAGCTAGAGAGATTGAAACGTAAAGTTCAAGAGACTTTCTTCTCGGCCACTGGACCATTTCTGAGACAAGATTTTGCAAGAGTGGCAAGACTCTCAGCCATCCGAAATGATTTTGGGAAACAGGAGGAGGATTGGGAAAATACTTTTGCCAAATGTGCTGAGAAGTTGGACGGACTAGAATTCCGGATTAGCATGCTGCCACCTGTCACGATGGAGGAGGTCATCGCAGTAGTGTCCAAGTTCATCGAACGCAATGCTGCTCGGAAGGATAAGGACGCCTCTCCTAGATAATAGCTGCAACTGCCACTTTACTGATTGAGTACTAGTTGATAACTCATGCTATTTGGAAAACCCTGATTAGGGTTGGGTTGTAATAATCTTGGCCGTTGATATTGTTTTAATCTCGGCCCTTCATTTGATTTTTGAGACTCTATATAAACTGGTGATCTCTCACTTTCATTTGTGTGGAGACAGTATGAGATTGTTGCATTGAGACTATTTCGAATAATAAAAGCTCTTATGCATGATTTGCTTTGAATAACTTTTATTGTCAATAGTAAGCGAGGTTGCATATCTTCTTCCACCATAGATTAAAGTTAGAATTAGATTAAGTAGAATTTGCTTTGAAAGTTGGTTAAGTGAATGAGAGATTGATCGTATTGATTCAATGGTGAAGTATTGCGCATACTTTCTTCGAATGGATGATTTGCATTCGATGCGTAAAGTTAGCCTGAGCCTATAATTGTGGAAGCTTAACTTCAGCCTCATTCAAGGTTTGAAAATTATTATCACACCCCTTGAAGATTGCACTCATTTTACATATGTTGTCCAGCAGGAGGCGAAACAAAGTGTAGTTTATCACCTTCACCGAGTCCTTACTGTCTCTCAAATTCTTAGGCATAGAATAGATCCCCTAAACCCTTATCTTTTTGCTATTTTTTGAGATCCACAATGAAAGTCCTAATTGAAAAGAAGCCTTTAATGATAAATCCGCCTAAGTCCCAAACTTGTGAAAAGTTCTTTAACGTAAGTCCCCTTGTTTATTACCAGCAAATCACAACGACCATTGAGCTTATCCACACGTCAAGACCTGACAAAAGAAACCTTGGAATCGCCATATGATCTTCTCGCAATCTTAGCATACGCGGTGGTTTTTCAAGAGAGGATAGAGTGTCTCTGGACATTTTATTCTGTGTGTTCGGTGAATGATAAAACGTACACCAACATGTCTCTCCTCTGCCTGGAGGAATGATCCTCTTTCCTGCACATCATGACACGACAACGGAAGTCATATGCTCAAAACAAAGCAGTATACCTAAAACATCTCAAAAGTTAGAATAAACATTATTCCATAACTTACATGCAACATTTATTCAAGAATTACATCAATAGAAGTATCAGACAAATGAGACAATCATTTAAATAGGACACATTCATTTGATAACAAGAACATGTTTTATTCATCTTAAAGATTCAATCATTACAGTGCATTTCCCTATGCAATAGTAGCTATACAATCGAGGTGTAACATTATAAATATTGAAATAGTTAATATTTATATTTATATATTTTTTAATATTCTGTATTGTTATTTTTACTTATTTATTTGTATTTCAAGACTATATATTTTAGTGTTGCAATTTCGGGGGCATGACATTTGAGATAGAGGTGTAAGTGAAAATACGATCACATAAGATTACGTGATATATATTATAAAATCTTTGACCAAAGTAATGCAAAATCACTGCTTGCATTGTTGGTTCACTGTATCTAAAGCTACAATTTAATCATATGTATCATGCATAGCTAGAAGGAATCTAGAAGTTGCTTGATAGATTATTTGCATTGGTACATAGCACTAGTTCTCAGATGGCTTGATGACCACAGAGTTTCCCTATATTTTCTACTCTCATGAAGGGTAGGGCCACTTCTAGCAAGAAGGTGTGCAGGGGACCACTACTCTATGGTTGGAGGAAAAGCACTCGGGTGATGCTCTCCCTCTTGCAGTTGACTCCGAGGACTTGGATTATCAAAGACAACTTTCATGATTCCTCTTGTTATTGTGATATTGATGTATATTATCGTCCAAATGTGACGACTTATGTAATTATGTGTGATGAGCCCTACTGGCTCTCAACTCAAACCCCAATAATTTCTTAAGTCTTAATGTGTTTTACTTAGTTTTTTTGAGAATGTTTGTAGACAGAAGAGAAGGGGCGCATCATATAAAAGCTCACAAATTGAGAAACAGAGCTATTTTCTACATAATGATAATGCAGAAGGTATTATTTATCAATAACAAATAGATCACAAGTGCTAAACATACCAGAATATCTCCAGATTATTTATTTAAAGAAATAAGCCAACTCACCAGCCAAGAATGGTCAAATCTGACATATGAGGACGCCTAGCCTCCAGAATTGACTTTTCTCACTCAGAAACCAAATACAATGAGATGATAGTAATAGCCGCCCATAATGAAGCTCAAGCAAGTGCCAAAAAGGAAGCACCCTAGCTTCTGGCTTCACACGCCATCCTCCAGAAGGCACAAAATTCAATGAAAAGAGTACGGCCCAACGAAGATACTTAAGGATCAAGGTTGGAGCTACAGAACTGCTGAAGATGGCAACTCTGGATGAAGTAACCCTCTTTTGTACTGCCAATAACTGAATATTGAATAATAAAACCCTGATTGAAGCATGTAGAGCCTCTGAATGAAGCTCTCAACTGCACTAATTCGACTGATCTCTCACAATCTCAAAAGTGCTCAACATCGAAGAGGAATCGTTCTCCAATGGAAAAATTGTTCAAACCCTGATCACAGGAGAATGCACAGGAAGAAACACAATGGCAAAGTCGAAATATTCAATAGGTGAGTTTCTCATTGCCAAAAATGCCTTATATGCAAAAGGCACGAATTCCAAGAAAGATACGCCACTTTTGATATTTAAATCTTTTAAATTATAATTTAAGTCACATTCAATAGTTTTGACTTAAATAAAGCGGGCACCCTTTTTGAGTTAAGTGATTAAAATATTAAATCACTTTAGAGAATATTTAAGTGTTTTAAAATGTATAAAGTCAATTTGACTTTATAATAAAATATTAAGTTAATTAATAACTTAAATCACTTAAAAATCCATAACTCACTCAAAACACCAAATATTCCTGTGCCGTCAGAAGCTGTCGACTCCTGAACTGCTAACGCCTGCTGTGAACCAAACACTAGGCTCTGAAAACGAGAACGATCAAACTCCTCCAGAAAACACCACTGACACTCTAACCAACCTGTTAGCCTACAAGAGTCTGAGTAATAGGCTAACCACCATCAACCATGATCATGCCGAAAAAGGGGACATTACATTATGTTCATATACTGAAAAACAAAAAGAGACAAATTGAGATGTAAACACAATTTTGTATTGTGAAAGATTGTTTAAGACCTTAAAGAACACAAAGCGAAAAGTTTTTCCATGATAATGTTCTTTAAATGTTCATGATTTCCTTATTAAATTTATATTGTGATTATTGCAATTGTTTTGAAAATGAAATGGTGCAAAGTTTTGCATTCAAAAAAAATTATTACGCTGTTTTGAACCAATGGACTGGGGAGGTTCATTACACAATACAACCACCAAAAAGTTCTTAAAAGCTCTATAACCACACTCGAAGCCTGAGATGAATGTTAAATCTAATATAGCAATGGGTTGAAGTGTTTTATTTTGATTTTTTTGCTTTAAAACAAGTTGGAAATCTTAACATGGGCACAACTTTCATCTAGCAGCCAACATATATAACCAAATTGTGCAATTTGTTGTGATATGCCAATTACAATAATGAAGAAGCATGAACTCAATGTGTTTCCACTGCAATCTCTCTAGTCACACAACTTCATATATTCTATTGTCACAAATGGCCTCAATCATGCAATTCTCCCAATGGTGCCAGTTGAAGGATGCGTAATCACACAATTATGCATGTTTTTTCTCTGTTTCTTCCTTGGTTGTGAAATTTTATTGTTGTTGATGGGTGGGATACCTTCAATCATGTGATTTTCATCTTACTGCCAGTGAGAGATGTCAAGATTGCACAACTTGTTCATGGTTGTCATTTCTCTATCCTTGGTCACATGATTTTAACCTCTCAGCAATTCAAACACCTACCAGTCATGCAATTCCTCCACTCTAGCCACTTGAAGGATAAGAATGCCATTTTCGCACAAATCTATCTTCGGATCATCATTGAAATAAGCTCAGCACTCCTTTTGTTACGACCCAATTCTGCGTAAATTAAAAACTTTCCAATTCTCACTTAAAACATGTAAAAGTAACATATAACAAAGATATTGCAATAAATTTCTTCCTTTCTTTATTGATAAACACGTACAAGTTACAATATGTTTCCTCATGAATTTCATTTTCATTGCAATTATAAATCAGAGTTAAAAAGTAATGCAATTACATACATAGCTCGTAAGGTTTTGCACAAATAGAAGTAAGAAGGTCCAGGAGTCTGTCCTTTCAAATCTTGGTACATCGGCCGCTTGCTGTGGAGGAGAAACATCACTCGGGCGCTTTTCCGCCAACCACGGACTTATAATGCGGTCCCCTGTACGATCATTTTGCAATGAACGGCCCTCCCTTCGAAGAAGAGATTGGTAGGGTATCCTTTAACGATTACCAACTGAGCATAGTGCTGTGTCCTACTCAACTAGAACCTTGCTATTTCACAATCTCGATCTAGTACTCGAATCACAATGAACTGACAGTGTAGTCTCAACTATCTCACATCTAGGTGGATGTCGTACCTTTCACTACTTTGGCCAAAGTATTCTCATTCAGTACTTCGAATGAAGGTCATCTATCATAAACACTACTCAGGGCCGATTTGACTTAAGGCTTCCTTACTCTCCGCATAGGTTTGTCCTTCAATGGGTGAATCCGTCATCCCAGACATCCTACAATCATACGAACCTACTAGAAATGAAAACAGTATTCAAGTGTCTTGTATCAATTCTCCTAACTAGGAATTCTTTATACTAGGAGTACTTAACTTGTCTCAGTTATCCTAATAACTTAAGCTAAAAGACTTCACTTGATTCTGCCATCATCTCGATCCTAGTAGATAATAAGTATGTCTACGTATTCCCACATATAGAGATCATACACAAAAGCAAAAACCATTTAAAATGCAAATAAATCCTTCTCATTTATCTTTTCCATTATTTCGTTCTAATGCAAGAGAAACAATCTAATCCCTTAAGCTCTTTATCCAAATAATCCCTTATTCATAATTTCCCCCTAATCATTGAATCCTTTTCACATTTTCTTCTTAAATGAGATTGCTTTTATTATTCATCAAAACAGTTCTTTCCTATTAGAGCTAATTGAAAGCAGCAATCACAAGATCAAAAGGAAACAATACTTCAATAAAAATTATAAACTAGGAGGATTCATGCCTGACTTTTAAGCTTCTCCTTCCAGACTTGCTCTTTTAAATTCTCCTTCAAATAAGCTTCCGGAGTTTCAGCTAAATATGGCTTCTTGTTATGAAAGTATATCACTCTATAGTGAACTTCTATATCTCTTCTCACAGACGTGTTCCCACCACTCAGCTATACAAATACCTCACTTTAAACTCAAAATGACTAATTTCACTGTGACTGGTAAATGCTGGAAATAATTTACTGTGCCTATCAAACTCAGCTATACAGGAAAACTCAGGTAGTATAATAAAATGGATATGGAATGAAAATAGTAAACTCAAATTGCTCTAAAAGTGTGTGTTTATAATGAATGGAAGGGCGTCATTATATAGGGCCCGAATTGCAACTGTTTTCCCTTTTAGAAGGCATGCAAATTGACAACAAGTGCCCAGAATTTGTCAAAAAGACACTTGGCGAATTCATAAACCCTAAGTCATTATAATAGAGATGAATCGACTTCCTATTAAGCCAGCAAATTTAGAATTTTTCAACTTTTATCTTAAAAAACGTCACGTTTTCTTTTGGCCAGTCGTATTTAAATGAATGACTTATACACGTTAGATCAAGGTTTAAAAGCTTCCACGTTCGCCATTTTTATGCCCTAAGAATAGCATTCATTTATCTCACAGGCTAGGTCGCAGCATACGCGCGAACCAGACGCGTTTTCTACCTGCGCGTGGCTTTTTCACGCGATTTTAATGGTTAAAATGTTTCTTTCCTCTTTTTAAATATTTCAAATGTTCATTATAAATAATTCGACTTCTCTTTGATTTGATTAACTCAAACAAAAGGTACGATTTCTATAATGAGATTAAAATCGAAACATTTCATTATGGCTAAAGGATTTAAATCCTTTGTGTTCAATTTTTATTCTATTGAATATTCTTCTATGTCAATTTAATTTATACATTTCACATTTTAACCTTAATCATTTATATATTTAATCATATATGTATTTTAATTAGGTGTAATATTTCTAAATATATAAATATATATATATATATATATTTTCGACATTATATCGTGATCTATATATATATTTATATATATATAAATATTACCTTTATATTAATACATATATTTAAATATATAAATATATAATACATTTACATTTATGTATTTATGTATATATATCCATACATATAATCACATTGTTAATATATACATTAATACATAAATATTTATGTAATTTTGCTAGGCAATATTATAAAATATTATTTTCACTACAGATATCAAACGGAATGTGTACATATATACACCTGTTTATACGTATGTATGTGTACATACATGTCGACACACGTGTATGAGCATATCCGTCTGCTTAACGTACACATATATTGATATGTCTGTACATATAAATATGTGTTCACAATGTATAGATGTACGTGCGTTCCCATACATAACATTCACATCATTCATACTTGGGTCATTGTATAGCAAGTCTAACGTTTAAACAATCACCTCCCTAAAGCATAAAGAAGTGAATTTAGAATCCTTATGGTCAATAAACAAGCCTACGGATGACTTACCGTTATCTCGACAAACAGATGTGGCTTACTCAATCTATAGAATGTGTGTGTATGCTCAATTTGGTAATCGTTACTGTTTCCCGACCAAGTTCCTCCCCGAATGATGTCTCTCCTCTGTCCGGAGGTACAGTCTTCATACCTGCACATCATGACATGACACCGGCAGTCATATGCTCATAACAAGGTAAAAACATCTCACAAGTTAGAATACTATTATTCTATAATTGTATGCAACATTTAATCAAGACTAATCATTTAGAAGTAACAATCAAATGAAATCATCATTTAAACAGAACTCATTCATTTATTAACGAGATCAACCATGTTTTATTCATCATCAAGATTCAAACATTACAATCAATTGCCCTATACAATAGTAGCTATAATATCGGGATGTAACACCTTTATTGCTTCCTGCATCTGCATACAACACTTTTTACTAACAAAACACCATGATGACAACCAATTTTGCTTGCAGACTAGGTAGACAACAAGGGAGACAAAAACATAACAATATCCTTGACTCTCTTACTAAAAAATTTGACAAATGACTGAACAGAACATAAGCAAATGAGGTTAAAATATGAATTTTGCAGGGGTATAACAGATGGTAATTTATATTGTATTTGGGTTGCATGGATAGAGTTTACTAATTTTTGGTTTAACCCCAAATGTTATGTTTATATTATTTTAATGCTCGGTCATTTTTCAATTCTTCCTTGGACCTTTAGTATTCTAAATTCTCATATTTTTGAGTCCCACTGACCTCTTTTGGAGTTTTATGGACATTAGTATAATTTGTTCTTTCTTTCTATCCACCTCTAGTAAATATACAAGAGCATCTGCTGCAATCACAGATAGTGAGGATACTACTGGGTAGCCCTCTATGATCAACCTTTGCAAATGAACTGGTTCAAAAGGAAATCCACACACACATAAGTCAGTCTACCTGAAGAGAAACACGACAGATATATGAAAAAGTCCAAAGCCCCAGCAGCCTAGCAAGTTTAAAATGAAGTTGCATTCAATCTTGTAACAAGCCTTCTCACAATATATGTTTAGATAGAGATTTTTCTAGCAGATTCATGCTCCCATTTGAGGGCCTACCAGGCTATAAACAGACTGTCAAGGATAAACATTCCTTTTATAAAACCAGTTGTTCTCTTCTGAATGCTTTGGTAATGAGAAATTTAAACCTTCTAGCAAGAGCTTTCACTAGAATTTCATGGGAGACATTAAGAAATGTAAGATGTCACCAGGTTCCAACCATTTTTCTTTTGAAAGCTTTAGGAATGAGTTCAACGAGTCCTGCATGACCAAATGCCTTACTGTTTCTCTACTGATAGATTCTTGGCACATTTTCCTGACCCAATCACATACCACATTTGTTTACAGAATTCAACCAAAAGGCTGTCCACTCCTACAGACTTCCTATACTTCAGTTCCATCAAGGCTGCCTCCCATCTCATCCTAATCCCAGTCCTATTATTTGCTAATTAGTAAATAAAATATGTAAACACTGGCATTTGTAACACTGTAAAAACCCACTTGGCCTTTCGTTTCTGTTTAATTACTGTCCATGCGGCAGAGTGCTAAAGTAATGAGAATCTAAATCCCGCATTAACAAGAAATCATAATAATATTGATTAATTTCAGGCAATAATAGCCAAGATCCTAATCTAATTTCAATTTAACATAAACCAACTTAAAACAACAGTCTATTAAGAACTACAGTAATTCCAGAATATCATAATGACCTGCCCCACAGCTGTCCTGTTTCACTAAATGCGTCAGGAGGAACACCACTGACAAGGGTTGGACGGCCAGTTTTATTCTGTAGCACATATGAGAAAATTGGAAAATCAGTACAAATGATATTTGAAAAAGAACTTTCAGTGGTCCAATACCCATTAATTAGATAATTTGCAGCTAACCATGAGGAAATTGTTATGCAATGTTAACCAAGAGTGCAGGTACAAACCAGTTGAAATTGGCTTCTATTGGCCCATACATCTGCACTGTGACTTCCAACATAGATGGGCATGTCTCCAATAATTCTAATTCCCTTCTTTTGAGCATATCTATGAACTGCATTCCATTGTCTTTGAAACAAAAATTGCTGAGCAATAAATGTGTCAATCTGCAAATTGCCATACAAAGAACTACTAGAATTATTGAGCATATCTTTCTTTACATTGATATAATCCCTTAAACACATGTAAATGATAATACCGAAGTTTTAAAACAGACTTCTTCCTAAAACTTCTATCATCAAGAAACTTAAGATTGGTACTTACAAATTCTCTCTCATTTTCATATATGCCCTCAAGGGCCACAAGATGACGATCCCTGAGAGGTTGAGGCCAGTCTGACCAAGAGTAAGCACCAAGACTATTGTCAATGGCTGCAAAAAGTGCTGCATCTTCAAGCCAGCCTGGAAAAATAGGAAATTATGACAGGTTTCATAATTGTTAGAAACTTTGGATGAATATAGACCACATTTTCCTCTCACAGTCTGTGGTCCAAAATATGGTAAAAGAGCAGGCTATGAATTTAATACATGCTCACAATGACAAATGACAGAAGTGTATACTTCATTTTTCAAAATAAGAGAAAATTCAAAAACTCATCTCCAATCAGTCTCAGTACCAAAATATTGCAAATAAAATGAGCAATATGTTAGTTTTAGAATCAGAAATTAAATAAGCAGATATAGAACAATTTTAACAATTTGACACAGCATATACCCTGGGAAAACCCTCCAGCTTGAGGGAGAAAAACCCAGCAACAATATATCTCTTATATATTGAATAATGGAAAGCAATTCGCTTTTACAATGAGGCTAAATACAAGGACGAATCAACCAGCACCACACTTGATGCAATCTAAAACAATAATATTGAACTTCTTGAATGATATCGATCTCTATAATATTGAACTCCTGCTGTAGATGAATTCGCACTTGTCTCTTCAATGGAATGAACTGAATAAATATGAAAGAGAGCAGCACGCTCCTTATATACACTTTGATGAGGTAATAGTTAATCAACGCGTCCCTTCAAAATGAAAGGTCGGCCACGAATGAAAGGACGTGTCTCACATGAAGAGTAGTGAATATCAAGATCAAGTCGGCCACATTAACAAATATTATTTAATATTTAAGTGAAGCGTCTCTTCACAAAAAAAGTCTCCAATAAATAAATAGCCATAGGCTATATTTAATTTATTGCTTTATGAAAATCGCGGCTAGAAGTATGAGGCCTGCGGCTACACATCAACACTCCCTCTTAGCTAGGGAGGAATACTTCTAGATATACAATGTCATGGAGTCTCTCAACATGACATCCACAATGGCTACACCCATTTGTGGAAAATAGCTCATCACGAAGTCACTCAACGTGATATCGTCCACCATGGCTACTCCCATGTATGGAAAGAAACATGTGCACAAATGCCCATCACGGAGTCACTCAACGTGATGTCATCATGGAGTCTCTCAACATGACGTCCACCATGGCTGCTCCCAAAGGGTGGATAAACACAAGTACAAGGGAATCATCACGGAGTCTCTCAACGTGATGTTGTCATGCAGTCACTCAACATGACATCCACCATGGCTACTCCCAGAGGGTGGAACAACGGCTTTCACCTCAAATTTCTCTATCACAAAGAAAGATGCATTAACAAGGGCTTACACCTCAAATTTCTCTATCATAGAGAAAGATGCATTAAAGCAAATCACAAAAGATCACTGATGTTGAGTCTCCCTCTCAGCAAGGGCTTCATTCTCCACAACTCCAAGCTTGTCTCGAAAATGCACAAACTTCACTCGGGAGAGGCTTGGTGAGAATTGTTGATGTGTTTTTCGTGACCGCACCAACGCAGAATAAAGTCGCCAACGGCTTCCCTATTCTCTCTTGATCAAAGTATCCAGCACGCTAAGATTGCGAGAGATTTCGTGCGTTCAACTCCAAGG